>JASAMW010003006.1:0-18281 GCA_030247985.1 Epsilonema sp. ZAB3_2
CCCATAGTACCCTATACGTTAGGTGGGCGGATTATGAGCGGTTTTCCCCCGCGTTACCCTACTAACTAATCAATGCGTTGTTCACATAGGAATAACGTTTCCGGGCGGCGAGCGTCAGGCGCAACTGCTGGAGGAGGTGTACCGGGAGGCGGGGGTGGACCCGTCGAGCGTGGCCTACGTGGAGACGCACGGCACGGGGACGAAGGTGGGCGACCCGCAGGAGGCCAACGCCCTCTGCGAGGTTTTCTGCGGCGCCAGTCGCACGCAGCCCCTCCTGATCGGCAGCGTCAAGTCCAACGTCGGACACATGGAACCCGCCTCCGGACTCGCCTCCGTCGCCAAGGTACGTACGGGCTATGGTGTAAGGCAGGCAGGTGAAACATCAAAGTCACAAGTTCACCCAGAAACTCAAATAACGTGGAGACGAAGTAATTCGTAGCAGTTGAGTGAACTTGCAACATTGATGTTTCTTGCGTGGTGGAATGCACCACATGGAACCCGCCTCCGGACTCGCCTCCGTCGCCAAGGTACGTACGGGCTATGGTGTGCAGTAAGGAAGTAAGGCAGGCAGGTGAAACATCAAAGTCACAAGTTCACCCAGAAACTCAAATAACATGGAGACGAAGTAATTCGTAGCAGTTGAGTGAACTTGCAACATTGATGTTTCTTGCGTGGTGGAATGCACCACATGGAACCCGCCTCCGGACTCGCCTCCGTCGCCAAGGTATACAGTACTGGTACAGTACAGGTTCTGAATTGCGGGATGTCGGGGTACATCGGGACACCTACGCACTATCGTTGGGTGCTGTGGGGCGGTGGGGGTAAATCTGGCTAGACCCAAATTACCTACGCCACACTATCGTGCTTTACTGTGGGGTAAAATCCGGCCACCTAATGTGGTGTCTCGAATTGCCCCAAGATCCGAACTACGCCAATTACGCGCACTGTGTACAGAGTGTCTCAAAATAAACCGAACACATTTCCGTGCATATAACTCTGGAACCACACGTTAGATTTTCATGCGGTTTCTTGTATTTAGTAGCCAAGACTTCAACTTAGATGGGTACAAAATTTCAGCTACTTGGTCCATATACTTCAGAAATTACGACCGTTTGAATCTCGAAGCTCAAAATCGACGTTTTTCTTCAGTATGGAGAAAATTTTGGTCTTAATTTTTCAAGATACGCTATTCCATGCGTTTGCTATGGTGGCACTGGGGATACTGCATGAGAAACACATTTCCTAGCATTTTGGGACCTCTTTTTCCATTACAAGACTAATTTTATCTTGGACCCATGTGCAAAAGGCCCCTAAATCGGCACTACCAGTAATAGAAAACCCTCGTTTTTGACCGCCGGAGAAAGAAGGCGTTTGAGCACCTTCCACTGGGCGTACCAAGCTAAAATTTTGTACACGTCTAAGTTGAAGTCTTAGCTACTAAATACAAGAAACCGCATGAAAATCTAACGTGTGGTTCCAGAGTTATATGCACGGAAAAGTGTTCGGTTTATTATGAGACACCCTGTACTTTACTCCAAAGTACAGTACTGTACTTTGGGGTAAATCTGGCCACCTATTATCCCGAATTACCCCAAAACCCGAATTGCCCCACACTATCGTAAGGTGCTGTGGGGGTACATCCGGCCACCTGGTATCCCCAATTACCCCAAGACCCGATACTCGAATTACCCCGCACTATTGTAAGTTACTGTGGGGTAAATCCGGCCACCTATGTACATAGTATCCCGAATTACCCAGCGCTATCATGAGTTCCCAGGAGTTTAGGTTTGCCGGATTGACCCCACTGTACCCTACCCTACTTTCTCTTTTGCAGGTGCTGATCGCGATGGAGAGCGGCTTCATCCCGCCGAACCTGCACTACTCTGAGCCCAACCCCTACATCCCCGGCCTGACGGACGGCCGGCTCAAGGTATGCATATATCGTACAGTATACAGCATGCATTTGTACAGTACTTGGATTGGAATTAGCTACACGCTATTCTTGCTTTTTATTGTTTGTAGGTGGTGACGGAGAAGACGCCCTGGTCCGGCGGGCTGGCCGGCGTCAACTCCTTTGGCTTCGGCGGCTCCAACACGCACGTGCTCCTCAAGTCCTATCCGAAGCTCCCGCACCTCGCCGGCTGCATGGAGACAGTGGGAGGAGTGGGCGTGGCGGAGACGACGAACGACAACGAACTCGGCTGTGCCATCACGTCGGCGACGGATCAGGTGGGTAAACTCAGAAAGGTGATGTTTCGTCCATCACATGATAGTGGGCCGCAGTGCGGAAAAGGAGGTGAACTCGTTAGGTTGATGTTTCGAAACTGCCGCATCTAAGGGGTCGGTTGGGCACCAGCAACGAACTTGGCTGTGCCATCACGTCGGCGACTGATCAGCCAAATTCGTAAAGTTGACGTTTCGTCTCCGCCGTATACGTAATGGGCCTCAATAATGTCGATAACGGTAAACTCGTAAAGGTGACGTTTTGTTCCCATCGCATACATAATAAGCCGCGGTATGTCTGGATAAAAGGTAAACTCGTAGAGTTGATGATTCGAAAGTGCCACATCTGGCCGGTATAAACGTGAAAGCAGGGGGATGAACTTGGAAAGCTCTCGCCAAAGATGGTCCTGCAAATTTTCCAAAAACCTATCGAATGAGCCCCTAATCGTCCTTTCCAATGTGTTTTGCAGGTGACACCGGCGTGCAGTCTGCCGCCGCCGAAGCTGCTGTGTTAACGCGGATCGGACGCAAAGATCTATCGAATGAGCCCCTAATCGTTTGTTGCAGGTGACACCGGCGTGCAGTCTGCCGCCGCCGAAGCTGCTGTGTTACGCGGGTCGGACGCAGGAGGCGGTGGAGACGATGCTGAAGGCGGCCGCCGCCCACCAGGACAACCCCTATTTCTACGCGCTGCTGGCGGAGCAGAGCAACCTGCCCGCCAACACCAACCCCTACCGCGGCTACACCATCATGCGCCGCGACGGCGACGGCAACGCTCCCATCACTGACATTCAGGTAGGTATTCGCCTTGCTCCATAAGAGGAGATGCCGTTTTCGCCCTCCTCGCCGATTTTTGAGCTGTAGTTATCACACACGCAAAGCACGCCGAAGCAATTACTTTTTGCAATTTTGGTATATTTTTTGAAAAAGTAATTGCTTCGGCGTGCTTTGCGTGTGTGATAACTGCAGCTCAAAAATCGGCGAGGAGGGCGAAAACGGCACCTCCTCTTATGGAGCAAGGCGAATAAGTACATACGTAGGTACTTATCAGTAGCGCTCCACACACGTGGCGAGTAAACTCACGATGTGTTTGATTGAATGCCGAGTTTAGTTTTGCGGTTTGAGCGCGTTCTCATTTGCTCCCACGCGCGAAATTTTGCTCACGTGGTGAGTTTCAAACTCCCGGTGAATTCACCGCCATCCCTGCTTCATCGCATACTAACGGGGAATTTTCCGGGAGTTTTCTCTCCACGTGTGTAGCGCCCTAGTATGCATGTATGTACATATGTACTGTACGTTTGTACGGTAATAGTGGGTAGTGTATTGTGTTATTCGCAACTTGCGCTAATATTCATGGGTGGTCATGAGCAGAGCCGAAACATCAAAGTCGTGAGTTCACGCAGGCTGCTTCCACGACACAGAATGCGGAGCAATAAGTCGTCTCTGGGTGAACTCGTGACTTCGATGTTTCGGCTCGCTGGTCGTGGCACGGGGCCACTTCTCGCCCAAATAGTCGGCTATGTATGCATATCCACTGTACCAAAAATATATAATCCCTGTGTAGAGAAGAGTGGCCTTCGTTGTGAAAAGATTGGGATCCAATTTATTGGGACCAAAACTATAGTCTGGCCAATAGCAGTTGGCACCTGGACTCTAGGCGAGTTGCGTAGTTTGCATGTACTTCTACTAAATAGGAGTACACGAAGCGTGGACAGAAATCCGCATTTGTAAATCTATTTTACATAACACGCCTTGAGTCCAAGTGCCAACTGCTATTGGCCAGACTATAGTCAGGGATTGCTTCGTTTCTTTTCACAACGTCCTCTATTCCCCTAATCAGACTTTATAGTCATACATTCTTGATATTCTGTTCTGTACTGTGTAGAAAGTGCCATACGCGGGCGTGCGTCCGTTGTGGTTCGTGTACTCGGGGATGGGTACGCAGTGGGCGGGCATGGGCCAGGCGTTGATGCGGCTGGAGGTATTCGAGCAGTCGGTGAAGGAGTGCTCGGAGGCCCTCCGCCCGCTCGGCGTCGACCCCTACTCCCTGATCATGAAGGGCGACGAGGACGTCTTCAAGAACACCATGCACGCCATGGTCTGCATCACTGCCATACAGGTATGTATGTACTGTGCGACCAACAGATATGTGCAAGGGAAGAGCTTTCGAATGAGGTGTTGCACGTTTCTAAACTCACTAATATATGCATGCGGATACATAATGAACAGTTTTCTAATCATGCACGCCATGGTCTGCATCACTGCCATACAGGTATGTATGTACTGTGTAACCAACCGATATGTGCAAGGGAAGAGCTTTCGAATGAGGTGTTGCACGTTTCAAAACTTACTAATATATGCATACGGATACATGATGAACATTTTTCGAATAAGTCCGTATTGATTATTACGAATGAGGCACTGAGCGTTTGAAACTCACACTGCCTGTCCGCATGTATATATATACGTATGCATGCACTGCATATGTATATTTTATGTATGTATGCCAATGCGTGTATTGTATGTTATGCATGCTATGCATGCATGTATGCCTATGTATGTACTGTACACATAAGACGCCAACACACTATTGTCAGAGCCGTTTATTGGCGACTGGTGTACATCTTTGATCACATGTATGTATGCATGCACGGATAGACAAGAATGCATAAATACTCTCATGAATACATACGTACGCAATGCACGTCCATATCCACCATATGCAGTAAGGGAATTGGGTTGGTCGATGCTGACCCCGCGGCATTTAGTGAAAGTTTGGGTCGGTGTCTGCGCGGTCGTCGACCTTGTTCAATCATCTGGGAGCTGAAAAGGAGCGAGTGAAAGGAGGAAGTGACAACAAAATGACGTCGACGACCGCGCAGACACCGATCCAAACTTTCATTAAATGCAGCGGGGTCAGCATCGACCAACCCAATTCCCTTACTGCATATGGTGGATACGCCTGTTCTGCCTGTGCACAGATCGGTCTGACAGACGTGCTGCGCCGGGTGGGCCTGGAGCCTGACGGCATCCTCGGGCACTCGACCGGCGAGATGACCTGCGCCTACTGCGACGGCGGGATGAGCAAGGAGCAGACCATGCTCTGCGCCTACCACCGCGGCACCTCCATCCTGTCGGGTCGCTTCCCCGCAGGGGCCATGGCCGCCGTGGGCCTCACGTGGGCCGAGGCCAAGGAAAGGTTGGCGACGCGCTACGATGGGGCGGTGGTCGCCGCGTGCCATAACGGACGAGATTCGGTGACGATCAGCGGAGAGGAGGACAAGGTATGTGTGGGGTACTGTGGGGTAAATCCGTGGGGTACTGTGGGGTAAATCCCCGTGGGGTATTGTGGGGTAAATCCGTGGGGTACTGTGGGGTAAGTCCGTGAGGTATTGTGGGGTAAATCCGTGGGGTATTGTGGGGTAAATCCGTGGGGTACTGTGGGGTAAATCCGTGGGGTACTGTGGGGTTAATCCGCGGGGTACTGTGGGGTAAATTTATGGGGTACTGTGGGGTAAATTTGTGGGGTACTGTGGGGTAAATCCGTGGGGTACTGTGGGGTAAATCCGTGGGGTACTGTGGGGTAAATCCGTGGGGTACTGTGGGGCACCTCCATCCTCTCCGGACGCTTCCCCACCGGGGCCATGGTCGCCGTGGGCCTCACCTGGGCAAATTTGCATGAACACTGTACTGTGCGTTTCAGGTCTTGGCAATAGTGGAGGAGTTGACGGAAGAGGGAGTGTTTGCGAAGATGGTGAATAGTTCCGGCATCGCCTTCCACTCACACTTCATGCAGAAAGTGCGAGAGACCATGCTGCAACACATGAGAACGGTATGAAAAAGCCACTTATGTGCATGTGTACGTGTGTACACGGGTACGTATTGTCAGGACACTCCGTAGTAGAGAAGGACTTTGATTGACTATGCGAACAAAGAACTCCCCACGTGGGGTAGGCTTTTGGCGCATATCGGGCGTAGCTTTGCGCGCGCTTTTTGTTCAAACATTCTCATGCCGCGCTCACCAGACGTTCGTAAATCCATGTGCCCGTCAGTTTGTCAACCCGTAGCGTTTCCGTCCGTCCGTCCGTCCGTCAACGCAACCCCATGTCAACCGTATACGGGTTGACGGACGACGTCTGGTGAACGCGGCATCAGTCTTATATTATGGATTCCTGGTATTATGTACTGTGTCGGCCCGTTTGATCCACTTACCGGGCGCGTTTTTTTGTTCAACCATTCTTTCTCAGTCCTCTAATATGGATTCTTGGTACTGTGTAGGTATTGCCGAATCCGAAGCCCCGCTCGGCCCGTTGGGTCTCCACGAGCATTCCGGAGCACCAGTGGGAGTGCGAACTGGCGAAAAGCGGCTCGGCGGAGTACCAGGTGAACAACGCCAT
The DNA here is from genome assembly GCA_030247985.1 of Epsilonema sp. ZAB3_2. Taxonomy (NCBI): domain Eukaryota; kingdom Metazoa; phylum Nematoda; class Chromadorea; order Desmodorida; family Epsilonematidae; genus Epsilonema; species Epsilonema sp. ZAB3_2. The sequence continues at coordinate 6,621 of JASAMW010003006.1, forward strand.
GTCGCCCGTCCTCTTCTACGAGGCGCTGCAGAAGATCCCCGAAAACGCCGTCACTATCGAGGTACATAGGTGTAGGTACATACATACATTATTATCTGAAAGTAGGTCGTAGGGTACTATGGGGTAAACTCGGACACGGGGGTAAAGCTTTTCTGAACTTGCCGCTTCAGCAAGTGATGAACCTGGTAGCTCATTCGAAAGAGGAGGGTTCAAGGAATCGATGATTTGTAGAATACAGTTGTCTCAATCGGTCGCATGGCTGCTGAAACGTACTAGGTGTCCGGGTTTACCCCGTATCCGGGTTCATCCCACATTTCCTTACGTATGTATGTATGCACTGGTTGTTCGTACGTAACGTAGGTAGGCAGCATACGTACACCGAGAACACTGTACGTAGGTACTGTGTACGGTCGATATCGATTGATTGCTTACGTGTCACAGATCGCTCCGCACTGTCTGATGCAAGCCATCCTGCGCCGCTCCCTGTCCAGCTCCTGCACGAACGTGGGTCTGATGAAGGCGCGGCACGAGAACAACCTCGAGTTCCTCCTGGCAGCCCTCGGCAAGGTGAAGCACCCGCCGATATCATACCATAATATGGATGGTGGTAGTCCCTCATGCTAAACCACTTACTGTAAAGTTTGGTGTATAACCCGATATCGAATATAACCCGAGCAAATTGGTCGACTTTGAGTTTTAGTATTTTGTATAACCCGATATTCACCTCGCGCCAAATGCTTCAAAAAGCTGTTTTTCGCTGAAATAAGCAAGTTTGGTATGTATTACCCGATATCGAGTATACCCCGAACAAATTGATCGACTTTGTTTGTATAACCCGATCGGGTAATACACCAAACTTTACAGTATGTGGTATAGGATAACGCCTTTGACCACCGTACGTTGGTGCGCCACATGCGATGATCATAAAATGCTGCTGCAGGTGTACGAGGCGGGCGTTTCGGTGGCCTTCCAGCGGCTCTACCCCCGCGTCACCTACCCAGTCCCCCGGGGGACCCCCATGATCGCCCCCCTGATCCGCTGGGACCACTCGCAGACCTGGCCCGTCATCAACCCCAAGGACTGTCTGGCGCTGGGCGGAGGAGCCCCCGCCTCCACCTCCTTCACGTTCGACCCGTTCGCGCCGGATTCGAAGGTATATCATGGATGGGGTGAAACATCAGTCTTATGAGTTTACTGAATGAATTGAGGGGCTATTTTATGGGTGGGGTGGGTGGTGAAGCGAAGCATCATTCTTTTGAGTTTACCGACTCGAGGGGCAAGTTTGCCGGATTCGAAGGTGAAAGTGAAACATCAGTCTTATGAGTTTAGCAACTCCAGGGGCTATTTTATGGGTGGGTTGTCTGTGAAACATCATTCTTATGAGGTTACCGACTCAGGGGCTATTTTATGGTTGGGTGGCGAAACATCATTCTTATGAGTTTACCCACTCTCGGGGCTATTTTTTGGATGGGTGTGGAGGTGGGTTTGAAATATAATTCTTACAGGTTTACCCGCTCTATGCGCAGGAGTGAAGGTTCGTCACGATTTCACGCCACTCCTGGGGCTATTTGTAGGCGTGACGTGACTGTTCAATGAAACATCATTTTTACGGGTTTACGCGAACATCTAACGTACGTACATATTGTAGGACAAGTACCTGCTGGACCACATTATCGACGGTCGCGTCCGTGACATTTTAACTGTTCAATGAAACATCTGTGACGTGCCGCGTTCCGTATGGCGATAGCCGGGCCCCGAAAAGGGGGGAGAGAAATAGGACCGAACGGGAATCGAACCCGTTACCCTCGGTCACAGGTGTGGACTTAGGCACCCCACCAGGGACCGGTCCGGGGACTTTTGGCTAAACTCGCCTTACATACCTAGAACTGGTTTACGTACACTACTACTGGCCTCGGACGCTATTGCCATACGTACGCAGTACGTAACACATCATTCTTACGGGTTTACCCGGACATGTACTGTACTGTTACTATTTACGTACGTATTGTAGGACAAGTACCTGTTGGACCATATAATCGACGGTCGCGTCCTCTTTCCGTTCACCGGTCATCTCATCATGGTGTGGCAGGCGGTGGCTAAGCTGCGAGGCATGGACGTGCAGAAGACGCAAGTGGTGATGGAAGATGTCAACGTCTATCGCCCGACTATCGTGACGAAGCCAGGTACGTAGGGTACTATAGGGTAAACCCGGACACGGGGTAAACCCGGCCACCTAAGCTTTCTGAACTTGCCGCTTCAGCAAATGATGAAAACGGTAGCTCAATTGAAAGCGGAGAGTTCGAAGGAATCGATTGGTAGAATACTTGTCTCAATCGGTCGTATGGTTACTGAGATATGCTAGGTGTCCGGGTTTACCCCACAGTACCCTACATTATGTAAGGTACTATGGGGCAAATCCGGCCAGGGGAAAATCCGGTGATATCAATCGAGTCCTTGAGCTCTCCTCTTTCAAATAAGCTATGTGGTTCATGATTTGCTGAAACAGCAAGTTTAAGGTATATACGGACCCTTTCCAAAATAATAGCGGGGTTGGGCACGGGCACTTTATGAAACATCAAGGGGAAGGATGACTGGATGAAACGTCAATGTAATGTACTCAGAGGCAACTTCTACTGTGGCATGAAACATCAATCTCACCAGTTTACCCGTTAGTATGGGTTTCTCGACGTTTTCTTTTGTTGAACAGAGTATACTATAGTAAACAGGCTATATGAGGTCCTATTTTCATCGATCTCTCCTGAGACAACCAGGGCGAGTTGGAAAACGGCAGAGTACTCATATGAAAGAGCATTACCTGAACTTTTCAACAAGCGTCTGTGCGCAACTTGAAACGGCCTGTGCGTTGCGCAATCTTCTTTCAAACGATAGCCCCCAATATAAGGTTTTTCTGGAATAACTTTGCGTAGAAGCAACGTAGAGCGGCGCTAGAGGTCTCGATCGACTCATCTCAGTGAGACGAATCGAATGGTGTGCTGGATGTTGAAAAATACCCAGCGGTTCGTTCAGTAGCGCCAAATCCCATGTTTTTGGGGGTGATTTTGAGACGTCGTACTGCGCCAAATACAAACGCTTTTGCGTCGCTCTTTTCTTGTATGGATAGACCTAAGTTGGGCTTACTATTAGAGCAAAACTGCATGCTTGTATGTGCTGTGTGGCGAGCGCTGTAGCTGCTCAAAGTTGGGTCGGAAAGAGTCCGTGTATACCTTAAAGGAGCTTAGGAGGTCGGGTTTAGCCCATTGCCGCGTTTACCCCACAGCACCTTGCATACATTCATGTACTATAGTCGGTCCACTTAGAGAATGCGAAATGGCAACACATCCACGCAAAAAAGTCTTCCACGATTCAGAAATCTCTGCATTCTCTCAGTAATCCGACTATGTGTGAATCACATGTATGACTATGTATGTATGCTATCTACAGAATGTACGTACAGATAGGCTGAGCTGAGTTGGCAGTTACGTACATAGTGAAGGAAAATCGATATCTGTTGACCGCTGTCCGGCGCTTGTCTATTCTCGCTACTACGCTGTTACAAAAAGATCGGCAAACTGTCTTTGTCACTCCATCTTTCCACCGAATGGCTCTGACAAAGAAGTGACCAAGAAAAGAGCAAGAACTACAAAAGGGTCTCACGCCGGGCTGATTATTGACTTACGTACACTGCCAACCTTGCTCAGCCTATCTATACACACGTGCATAGTTAGTAGTATTGCCGACTTTTTTCTTGCAGTAAAGTCAAAAATTGTTGCAGTTGTACGTATGTATGAAATTACGTACGTGCATCGTGATTTCGCCCACCTTTTTCTCTGTTGTTTTGCTGTGAAGTTCGACTTGGTCATCACACAGATGAAATACGTACAGTACATTACTTACACCATCTTTTTCTCTGTTGTGTTGTTGCAGTGAAGTTCGACGTGGTGATCACGCCCGGCACGGGTCACTTCACGGTGATGGAAGGCGACAGTTTGGCGGCGGCGGGCGTGGTGCAGGTGGTAGAGGAAGAGCGCCCCTTTTTCTACGACGAGATCGATGCCTACCCTCCGAACCTCACCTGCGAACGCATCGAACTCGACACGCCCGACGTCTACAAGGAGTTCCTCCTCCGCGGCTACGAGTACGGACCCAACTTCCGCGGCATTTTCAAGGTATGAATGGGTATGGACGATATGCGGTAACGCGATTGGGTTGGGTCGATGGCGACCCCGCGGTATGCTACGCAGTGACAGTTTGGATCGGTGTCTGCGGGGTCGTCGACCTTTTCATTCGTCTGGGAGCGAAGAAGGAACGAGTGAAAGAAGAACTGACAACAAGATGACGTCGACGACCCCGCAGGCACCGATCCAAACTTTCAACAAATACCGCGGGGTCACTATCGACCAACGCATTCGCGTTACCGCAAGTCGTCCATATATTTGGAGGCAATGTTTGGTACCGTTTTGCTAATCAATGGTGCATGATATCACGTGCGGAGCCACAAATCAGTTTTGCGAAATAGTAAATAGGTATGTCTGGATGGCCCGTTCACATCGGAGGTAAATACGCCCGGCGCACGTCTTTGATGTGGATGGGTCATGACGTGTTTTACTGCTGTCTTCGCGTAAAATACTTTGCTAGTGCGTTACTGTAGCCAAGAAGAAGCTTGCTCTCTTTATAAGCGATATGCACAGTCAACAGTACATTTCATATACGTACGACGAATATGCAATTTCAATGCACAGCACGTTGTAGGCATGCAACAGCGGTGACCGCGGCACCCTGTACTGGACCGGCAACTGGGTCACCTTCCTGGACTCGCTGCTGCAGACTGCGCTGCTGGCGGAACGCGCGGACACGCTCAAACTGCCCACCCGACTCAGATACATCCGCATCGACCCCGTGCGACACGCAAAATCACTGCTGGAGGAAGGTATCGTATGTCATGTCATGTAGGGTACTGTGGGGTAAACCCGGCAATGGGAGAATCCGGCCACCTGTTTCAGGGCTGCATATCTCGCAGCAACCAATACGGACCGATTGAAACAAATATTATGGCAATCGATTCCTTAAACTCTCCTCTTTCAAATGAGCTAAGTTTACAGGAGCTTTACGTTGCCGGGTTTACCAACAGTTTCACGTTTCACACCAAATGTGCGCGTTTTTTTGCGTTCATACGAACATTAGCACTACATTAGCGGGTGGCATTATACCTATGGGCTCTTGGTATACCGTACGTCCGTACAGTAAATAATATGCGTGTGTGCGTTGTTTTAAGACGACCTGCAAGTGATCCACTCTCGCAACGACATGGCGACACATGGCTGCATAGCGGGTGGAGTAGAAGTATGCGACTTGACAGCTCAGACTGTACCCAGAAGACTGCATTCGAGCGGCAAGGTAGTGTATCAAGAATCAATAAATGTGTATGGGGAAGAATGGCCGACACAGTGAAAAGAAACCAGGAGGCATCGAGGCTATTATTTTTCGCCGTTTTGAAGGCTCCATTTCTTTATAGCTTACCCAATTTTTTCGAGCCATTCTTCCCTAATAGGTATTAGCTATTGTCGGTAGGTGTAGAGAAGGGATCACGCTGCTCGCTAACAGATTTGCACTGTTCCACTCTCGTGGAAGTGGAGATATGTATTCTTCGGAGGACGAGCAGCGTGCGGGTTTTCCTTTTGTCTCTGACAAGCGGCGATGGCTCAGTTGGTAGAGTGGCCGCACGGTATAGCCGGGGGTTCGACTCTCGCCGAGGACATTGCGGCCTGCGGGAAAATGTTTCTTTTTCTTTTCAGGTCACTGGTCCATTTGGTCCTCTGTCCATTTGGTTTGATTAACTAATAAAGATTCTTGCTCTCTTTTCAGGTCACCCTGGAGAAGGTGGAGTTTCTGTACATGAAGGACGACACGACCTACCGCAATGACCTGACGGAACGCGCCGCCTTACAGCAGTACGGCGATTTGTGCGAGGCGGTACTCTGCGATGGCCTTAAGAGATGGGGCGAAGAGACCTTAAGAGGACTGCCGAACGGACCCGTCTTTCTGGAGATGCTACAGGCGTTGGAGAAACTCGAGAGGTGAGCAGGCAAATGGTTCTTCTCAGCGTAAGCGGTATTGTTGCCAAGAATATATAATTCTGCTTAGGGGAAGAATGGCGGACGTGGTAGTGTAAAGGAAAGATGCAATCTTGTTGGTTTTGATTTAGCTATTTCTTTGCGTAAACGGCGGCATGGTTTCCAAAAATAAATAATAAGGCTTTGAAGAAGAATTGAAAACGTACCCAAACGAAAGAGGCAGTCCTGTTGATTTTGATTTGATTCCACTTTCTGATTTCATAAAAACAATAAATTGGATATCGATTGGTTTCGTAAAACACCCAAATATGGGAATCCAATAATTTGGGGCGATTTTCTGCCAGTGATTGCCTCTCTTTCGTTTACACTACATTCGCCATTCTTTTCTGTGCAGTCCAATGAGGGCAGATTGGCTGAATAAATAAACATCACACCCATATTGTGTGTAGGCGCATAGACGAAGATCTACTGGCCAAATGCACAGAGGACAGTCAGTGCACATTGCTGCAGCTGCTGAGGAAAGTTCTGGCGAACGAACCTGGTCCAGAACTGGCAGGAAATATCAGGAATACCGTGATGTCTGAGTACGGAACGCTGGAGTCTGACAAGGTGTGTACAGTTTTTATGATTTTGGTTGTGATGCCGTGTTTGTAGCTCAGATGGTAGAGCGCGCGTATGACAAGCGAGGAGGCGGTCTGGGTTCGAGTCCTAGGCTAGCCAGCGCGGTGTTGCGTAGATATAGTTTCCTTTCGTGTGGTCATGCCCTATTTACATCGGAGATATGCGCTTTCGCAGGGTAGCAGCCACTATGTAGCTCAGTTGATAGAATGCTCAATCAAATCCCGCGGGTTAGATTCCCAGCCGGTCCACATACCCTAACACGTGACGTGGAATACAATAGTGTGTTTTTGCAGCTGTGGTCCGCCAGCTGGCGCCAATTGGCCCTAGAAAGTTGTCATACCAAATTACTGTGTAGCTCAGGTGGTAGAGTGAGTAGTCGCCCAAATCCTGCGGGTTCGATTCCCAGCCTGTCCACATACATACTATGTTTTTGCAATTGTGGTCCGCCAGTTGGCGCCAATTGGCCCTAGAAAGTGGCCATTCCAAATTACTGTGTAGCTCAGGTGGTAAGAGTGAGTAGTCGCCAAATCCTGCGGGTTCGATTCCCAGCCTGTCCGCATGGAATACACTGTGTGTTGTTTGCAGCTGTGGTCCGCCAGTTGGAGCCAGTTGGCCCTGAAGCCGCTGGTGGACGCGGTGATTGAGAACACGGCCGGCCATTTGGACCGCTGCACGGCTGTGGAATCCACCGGATTCGGGTCCCTCCGGGCCGCCAAGGAGATGCAGACGTCTCATCCACTGATCGAGGTACTGTACTTACTTGTGTACATATCAATCAGACGTCGTCCTGGGGTCAGCTGGGGGTATATTCAGCACACCCCCACCCACCCCCTCACATAACCCCACGCAGTCCCCCAGATTTTAAGAAATTGAACAATACCCCAAACACACCCCCAAATAATAAAATCAACATACCCCCACGCGTACCCCCAGTCTATGAGTTTCTGCTCACATAGCCCCAAACATACCCCCATAGGAAGTATGGAGGACAAAGTGTGAACGAAGGAGGCTATCACAGGCTCATATTCGCTCCAATTTTATTGGGTTTGTCGAAAACCCAATGTGTCATGGATACTTATATGCCTCCTTCGTTACCACTATGTGCTCCATTCTTCCCCTAAGCAGAATTTTGTATTTTTGTTGTAATTGCTTTGATTCAGGTGGAGTGGACGATGGCTGGTCCGAATGTGGGCGAGCTGGACCAGGACGCGCTGGCCCAGATGGTGGTACGGACGGTACGCGTAGACCTGGACGGACCCGCCAACGACCTGCCCGACCTGCACCAGGACCTGCTCCTCCTGGACCGCGTACTCAGTCGCAAGACGGACGTGCCCCGATATCTGGAACGGCTGAAGGTATGTACGGTGGTATGATGGCAGCGGGGGTAATTTCGGGCCACCCTAACTAAAGTTGCAAGGGTAGTGCGGACCACCCGAACTAAAGTTGCGAGGGTAATTCGGGCCACTCTAACGAAGCTACGGGGTAATTCGGGTTACTCAAAGTTGCGGGGGTAATTCGGGTCATCCTAACTAAAGTTGCGGGGGCAATTCGGGCCACCCTAACTAAGTTACGGGGGTAATTCGGGCCATCCAAACTAACCTGCTGTTTCCAGTTGGGAAAGGTGAAAATGGGTAGTAGTCGTGGCGTGACTGAGTATGTATGGCTGGCCCGAATTATCCCGTGCAGTATGGCGGTCCGAATTATCCCGGATTATTGTGAATTGCATTACCATACAACAGCAAGAAAAGTACGTACGTATATGTACGTACAATTATTATGGTGGTGTGTGTCAGAAATTACTACCCCGCCGCCGTCCGACTTCCCCCCATGCAAACCGAAGATCATAAGTCACGAGTTCACCCAGAGACGACGAACTATTTCGTTGCACCATACTGTGTTACGGCAGCAGCCTGGGTGAACCCGTGACCTTGATGTTTCCCTGATTCCTTTTCTTTTCTCTCCTTCCAGGCGCTTCTCCGCAGCGACGGCTTCGTGATCGTTGGTCCATACTCCATGACCAACCGAAACATCAAAGTCACGAGTTCACCCGTTTCGAAAGGCAGCTTCGGTGAACCCGTGATCTTAGTGTTTCGACTTTCCTACTTTATTTCCAGGCGCTCCTCCGCGACGACGGCTTCGTGATCGTGGCGGAGCCCCGGGTCATGACCAACCGAAACATCAAACTCACGAGTTCACCCAGAGACGACGAATTATTTCGTTGTACTGCACGATAGCAGCCTGGGTGAACCCGTGACCTTGATGTTTCGACGAGTCATCATATGTTAGCGGCCTGGGTGAACCCGTGACCTTGATGTTTCCCTGATTCCTTTCCTTTTCTCTCCTTACAGGCGCTTCTCCGCAGCGACGGCTTCGTGATCGTTGGTCCATACTCCATGACCAACCGAAACATCAAAGTCACGAGTTCACCCGTTTCGAAAGGCAGCCTCGGTGAACCTGTGAGCTTGATGTTTCGTATTCCTCTCTTCTCTTTCCAGGCGCTCCTCCGCGACGACGGCTTCGTGATCGTTTGGTCCATGACCAACCGAAACATCAAAGTCACGAGTTCACCCGTGTTTCGAAAGGCAGCTTCGGTGAACCCGTGAGCTTGATGTTTCGTATTCCTCTCTTCTCTTTCCAGGCGCTCCTCCGCGACGACGGCTTCGTGATCGTGGCGGAGCCCCGGGTCATGACCAACCGAAACATCAAACTCACGAGTTCACCCAGAGACGACGAATTATTTCGTTGTACTGCACGACAGCAGCCTGGGTGAACCCTTGACCTTGATGTTTCGACGAGTCATCATATGTTAGCGGCCTGGGTGAACCCGTGACCTTGATGTTTCCCTGATTCCTTTTCTTTCCTCTCTTTCCAGGCGCTTCTCCGCGACGACGGTTTCGTGATCGTGGCTGAGCAGACGGGCCGGTTCGAGCTGGCTGCGTTGCTGGAGGCACTGGCGGCGCCGGAGGAGGGTCGACTGGCGGGCGCCGGGGACGGCACGCGGCGCTACGGCCTCTTCCGGCCCAAGCCCGACTGGCAGGCCGTCTTCGAGGCAGCCGGGTACCGCGTCACCCACTGGCAGACGGACCCGAGCATGATGAGCACGGTGTTCATGATCCGACGCACGCCGGCCGAACCCCGTCTGCCGAGCTTCATCGCCACGGATGATATGACGGAGTTCAGCTGGATCGAACCGCTTCAGGTAATTTTGGGTAATTTAGGTAATTTTAGGTAAATTTAGGGTAATTTAGGTAGTGAGGGGTAATTTGGGGTGCGGTTTAGGTGCATAGGTTAGAGCCAATAACCATATGCGAGGTTTGTGCTCTGAACATTTCCAACCATAACTCATTTCCAGCCATGTCCCATTGCCAAGAATCCATAAGGAAGGTATCATCTATCCAGTGTCAATTAGCTAGCATAACATAAATTCATATGGGATTAGCAAGAATTCATTATTCACTTAAAAAATTATTGGGATGGCTTAGTACCTGTCGTCCTCCTTTGCTGTTTTCATTCAAGGTTCCACTGACTATCAAGAATTGATAAAAGTCTCGACAGGATTGCCAATACGAAACTTTTATTTATTCTTGTTGTTTTTCGATTCATGTCCAATTCATTCTCACCCATTTTTGCTCCAGCAATTACGGATTCTTGCTATTTTACCATTCATCTCCCATTCATTCATTCATTCTTGCCCCCATTTTGCAGCAAATATGTATTCTGGTTACTTTATGGTTCATCTCCCATTCTTGTTGCAGCAACTGATCGAAGAGAACCTAATGGAGCCGGAGGCCAAGACCATCTGGGTGACCAGCACCCAAAGGCGGGACAACGGCACGGTGGGCTTGGCGCTGTGTCTGCGCGAGGAAAGCATGAAGACGAACCGCATTCGTCGGCTGTGCGACGTGAGTCTCCAGCCGCCCCATCGCCCCACCATCGACATGGAGAGCGAGGCCGTTAAGAAGGTGCTGGAGCTGGACCTGCACGCCAGCGATTTCAGAGATGGCAACTGGGGCAGCTTCGTGCATCTGGTCGTGAAGGAAGGTGAGTGATGATTGGGTAGGGTAACGCGGGGTAAATACCACTACCGCGACGGAAACTGGGGCAGCTTCGTGCATCTGGTGGTGAAGGAAGGTGAGTTTGGTGGATCTTATTTTATGGTGGGGTAGGGTAGCGCGGGGTAAATACACGTCATATTCTTTTGCGGTTTATAATTACTACCATCTTTATCTAACCAAGGTAGCCGTACATAACAACCTATACTCCACAAGCAAACCGTGAAACCAACCTTATGTGGGGTACTATATGGGGTAAACCCGGCCATGGAAAAATCCGTACACCATTCCACGGAGTTGTCATGGCGGCATTGGCAGACAAATAATCAATCGATTCCTCGACTATTTGGTTCATCGCTTGCTGAACCAGAAAGTTCAAAGGAGCTTTGTTGGCCGCGTTTATAGTCTGGCCAATAGCAGTTGGCACTTGGACTCAAGGCGCGTTGCGTAAAATAGATTTACAAATGCGGATTTCTGTCCATGCTTCGTGTACTCCTATTTAGCAGAAGTACATGCAAACTACGCAACTCGCCTTGAGCCCAAGTGCCAACTGCTATTGGCCAGACTATAGCCCCCACTACCCTAATTCGTCGTCTCCGGGTGAACTCGTAACTTTGATGTTTCAGACCAGCACTACGTGTACACGGAGACGGAGCACGCGTTCATCAACACGCTGATGCGCGGCGACCTGAGCAGTCTGTGCTGGGTGGAGAGTCCGAATCGTTACTGGGACGTCAGCCCGCTGCGCACACCCGGCCAGCAGCTCTGCTCCGTCTACTACGCCAGCGTCAACTTCCGCGACGTGATGCTGGCCAGCGGACGCCTACCGCCCGACGCCATCCCCGGCAAGTTCCTCGACAGGGAGTGCCTGCTCGGCATGGAGTTCGCGGGAAGGTATGTGTGGGGTACTTTTTTTT
>JASAMW010003007.1:0-99488 GCA_030247985.1 Epsilonema sp. ZAB3_2
TAGGTGTCTTAAAAATCTTTCACACCTTCCCTTTCAAGCCTCAACTCGAAAAATTTTGCGACATTCAGTCCCAAAATCATCATCATACCGCTGGCATTTTCATTTATTCGGAATATCAAAACCCTTTCCCTCTTTCTCTCACTCTTTCTGATTCTGACAAAAGGCAAAAATCTTCTCATGCGATGAGTAGGGGGCTCTCAAGGTTGAAACTGTCATACGAGAACAAACTTTCTTCCTATCTTTCCACTTGTTCCAGACTCATGTACGTACAACAAAACACGCACAAGATAGACACGCCTGGAGAAAACACGGCACACTTTTCTTTGGGTGTAAAACCTTCAAAAACTGCGCCAGCAAGTGTGTGGGAAACTTGTGCGCATCCCTTTTCGTTTTCGTTCCAGAATGGTTTATCGTGCAAATAACGGCGCTTATCATACGTCGTCATCTGCCTTGTAAGTTTTCTCTCCTGTCCCCAAAGTCGCAGACTAAACTATGGATATGTACAACACAAGGCGAGACACCCTGTACTAAGGCCTACATACTGTACGTGTACGTATCTACAGTATTTTTGTAGCCGCCCTCACAAACCGACGGAAAAAGTAAAGAAGGCAAAGGATACACGAACGTTTACAACTCAAGACCCTTTTATGCCATCTCATCTCCCAGTTGACACTCATCACTTCCCCTTTTACAGGGCGGGTCAAAAATCAGCAAAACAACAAGACACCCATATCCATGAAAATACAGTTACGACAATAATAAAGCCTGAAACTGAAATTTGATGATGCATGCAATATGCATACCACTTGCCTGCCGCAATAATTCACATCGTAATCTAGCTTCCACTATGATGAGATAACCCGCTTTTCTCTACACCCTCAAATAAACTTTTGCTGACCCTTGCCTTACTTACATCAATAGCTAGCCAGACACAAAATTACAATCCCAGGAGTGTTCCCACACGCTTTTGTTCAAGTGCTCTCAAGAATAGCAGTGAATAGCTACCAGTCAAAGAAATTAGTGTCCCACTCTTACTCTGCTTGCCCCTCCCCCTCATTCTGCTTCCAAGAGTGTACGCGCATGGCTAAAAGTTTGTGCGAGGATATAATTTCTGCTAGCTGATGAGAAGCCTTAGTGACAGACCTTAGGGCTCGTCACTAGTACGTTGCTGTATGTATAAAGCGTAGGTACTATCACAGATAGTAGCTCGACACAATACCAACTGCAATGAGCTACATACGTCGGGCCAAAGTTGCTCAACATTACCTAATCCCTTGCAGACGTGGAGCACGGTTTTGAGGGTGGGGGTCTGTCAGTGGGGGTATGCAGGAGGTGCTGGAAGTAGGGAGGGTGTTGAACGCACCCCCCCCAGCGACAGAAAAAGAAAAGCAACACCCCCACCCCCACCCCACCAAAAAAAAAAAAACCCAAAAAAAACACGCACACGCCCCACACAAACCCAAACGAAACAGCACGCGGACCAACCCACCCTTACTTTTCCCCACGTACCCCCATCGACTTTTTACGCACCCCCAAGAAACCCTCACGATACCCCCAGCTTATCCCCTTACGTACCCCCAACTGGAAGGAAAGAATGTAAATGCATAGTGCTACATAAATCCCCACAAAGTCTATACAATAGGCCTATCCCTATCCCCAAGGAAATCAAATGAACACACACGCACACACCCAAAGAAAAAAAACAACAACCCAACACAATAATAAGACTGTTGCACTATGAGCAAAAAAATAGTGCTCATTTTTTCTGGGGATAGGTAGGCCTATTGTATAGACTTTGTGGGGTTATGTAGCATATCATTTACAGTTGGGGGTACGTAAATATGCTGGGGGTACGTGAGGTTTTTTTCTTGGGGGTACGTAAAAAATCTGGGGGTACGTGGCCAAAAAAATTTTTTTTGGGTGGGGGTACGCAACACCCCCCACTTTAGACCTCCTGCATACCCCCACTGACAGACCCCCACCCTCAAAACCGTGCCCACGTCTGCAAGGGTTAGGTAATGTTGACAACTTTGGCCCGACGTATGCAGCTCATTGCAGCTGGTATTGTGTCGAGCTACTATCTGTGATGTACCTACGCTTTATACATACAGCAACGTACTATGACGAGCTAAGCTGTCACTAAGCATCAGCTAGCAAATTTATCTCGCACACTTTTAGCCATGCGCACACTTGAAAGCAGAATGAGGGGCAGGGGCTACCAGAGAAGAGTGGACACTAATTTCTTTGACTGGTAGCTACTCACTCGTATCTCGTAGTAGCACTTGAACAAAAGCGTGTGGGAACACTCCTGGGATTGTAATTTTGTGCTGGCTAGCTATTGATGTAAGTAAGGCAAGGGTCAGCAAAAGTTTATTTGAGGGTGTAGAGAAAAGCGGGTTATCTCATCATAGTGGAAGCTAGATTACGATGTGAATTATTGCGGCAGGCAAGTGGTATGCATATTGCATGCATCATCAAATTTCAGTTTCAGGCTTTATTATTGTCGTAACTGTATTTTCATGGATATGGGTGTCTTGTTGTTTTGCTGACTTTTTGACCCGCCCTGTAAAAGGGGAAGTGATGAGTGTCAACTGGGAGATGAGATGGCACTAAAAGGGTCTTGAGTTGTAAACGTTCGTGTATCCTTTGCCTTCTTTACTTTTTCCGTCGGTTTGTGAGGGCGGCTACAAAAATACTGTAGATACGTACACGTACAGTATGTAGGCCTTAGTACAGGGTGTCTCGCCTTGTGTTGTACATATCCATAGTTTAGTCTGCGACTTTGGGGACAGGAGAGAAAACTTACAAGGCAGATGACGACGTATGATAAGCGCCGTTATTTGCACGATAAACCATTCTGGAACGAAAACGAAAAGGGATGCGCACAAGTTTTACTACACACTTGCTGGCGCAAGTTTTGAAGGTTTTACACCCAAAGAAAAGTGTGCCGTGTTTTCTCCAGGCGTGTCTATCTTGTGCGTGTTTTGTTGTACGTACATGAGTCTGGTACAAGTGGAAAGATAGGAAGAAAGTTTGTTCTCGTATGACAGTTTCAACCTTGAGGCCCCCTACTCATCGCATGAGAAGATTTTTGCCTTTTGTCAGAATCGAGAAGAGTGAGAGAAAGAGGGAAAGGGTTTTGATATTCCGAATAAATGAAAATGCCAGCGGTATGATGATGATTTTGGGACTGAATGTCGCAAAATTTTTCGAGTTGAGGCTTGAAAGGGAAGGTGTGAAAGATTTTTAAGACACCTAAGAGGGTAGGAGCAAGGATTCAAAGACTTTCAGACTTATTCCTACATGGAATTCTATGAATTCTTGGTACGACAAGGGCTGTTGAATTGTGGAGGGGACTTTTGAACTTTGTTCACACTATGGGGTGGCAAAATAAGACTATGTGGTACTACAATGTAGGCGTGGAAATGAAGGGTTGTTTTTCCAAGTTCCAAATAAAATTTTTTGTCGGTAGATGGAGTCAGACTGATGCTATGCAGCAAGGTCGTTTGTTTATTACCCACACCTTAGGCGCAGGCATGTAGGGATATGAATAGGGTTCATGATTGCATATTTTAGTGATCTCTTTCCGTCCCTATGCTGTACACGTAGCGTATGCACTTCTATACTTTTTCAAGGTTCCCAACCCCTTGATTTTTGCATCCAAAAAAAGAGTGAAATTGTCGGGAAATTTGGCCTAATGAGGGAGCGACGGTGAGCAACGGAAATTTCCCGCATAATTTGCAGTGATTTTCGACCGGTGCAAAAATCTTTTCACACTGAAAATGACGCGACAAATTTCCGCTGTTTTTCGACTTGTAGTCTGCAGGAATACTGCAGAAAGTTAGGTTTTTCCATGTAAAGTACAGTATGATTTTCGCAGCGAGACGAACACATGTTCATGCATGTCCGTGCAATGCATCATGAGGTAGGTAGCGAAGAATCTGCTTGCAAAATCTTTTGCGCAGAAGAGCCGCGAAGTTTCCCCTCTCTTTTCTGAGCGTCCTTGACGTACTCTCGCTGAGTTGCGCATGCATCAATTCAAATCATGTAAGATTGTGAAAAGGAGATTTTGAGGGAAAAGAAGATGACTGAGTGAGGCTTTTCTGTGCATCTTTGTGCAGTTTTGGACTGAGGTGAAAACACGACGGTACAGGACATGAATTTTGGGCGCGTTGCACAACAGAAAGGTGTCAGAAAATGTCTCGTTTGCACTTGCACGTCCAGTGTGTTGTCGCGAAAACGACAAAACGACACGACCGAAATACAAGTCGGAGATTAGCAGCAATCATCACGCGAACCGTCTGAAAATTATCTTTGGGCATGATGTGTATGGTTAGGTCGATTGCTGCAATGAAAGAGAGGAAAGGTGTTTTGCATCTTTGAAGACTGGGAGAATATTCTTACGGCACAATTCGAACGCATTTTGGTGATGGCACGCAGCATGCATACGTACAGTACGTTCGTACGTATGGGCTTTGGTGTAATGGCTTTCCCAAAGATTTATGCCCGTTGGGGGTCTGGTCAAAGGGATAATGCGGTCAGATTTTTCGCTCCTTATTCTCGCTATGGTTTGACCGATGTCCATTATTTTAGGGCCTGCTGCCCAGACAATGGAAAGGCATCATGCATGGTCATAAAATGCATGCTGGGGTGGACCATGTCCAAAAGTCAGGGACAATGACCAATTATGAGCCCAGACATGGTCTTGGTCCCCACAAAGAATAAAAGCGCCGCCTTTTTGCTAATGGGAGCGGCAAAAAAAGAAGAAACTATGGGTGGGCAGTTTTTTTCGTATCCATCCAGCCACTTGACCATAGGTGGCTTATTCGCGTAGGTAATGTTTGGATAGATCGGTGTAGATACGTGGGAAAGGGGGAGAAAAACGAAAACGAATACGGCCATAAAGGGATTATCGGTGCGTATGCATGCCAAATCGCATATCCTGTACACCTTTGATGTAGGTATGCTCGTATTTGCATGTAGGTCGACTAGAATTGTGTGAAAAACTACTTTCTACTGTCCACTTTTCGGCTCTGACCTCTCGTGTCTGTCTAGGTTTGGTGGGGTTTTCTATGACATTCAGACTGGGTTGAAAAGTGATTTTCATAGGCAGCAGCCGGAAATTACAGTAATTTTGTACGGTATTATGCGTGTAATGATCGCATATTATTATCCGGTACAGGAGGGTGGTTGAATTTTGTAGGGAGACGTGTATTGTAAGAATACGCAGGAGACAAATGGGTTCGCGTCTGGCTTCTGGCATGGTGGCATTATTTACAGATGAACTGCTTTCTGTTTTGGTGCTGCATATGCAGTGTTGAGGTGAGGTGTATGATAAGGCGAAAAGTTTACACAGGTTTGATCGGTCATCTTTGCGCAGATTTTGTCACATTTTGATTACACGAACGCGAGTGACCGTTGGGTGGGACGGCTAAAAGGCGGATGGGAACCTAAACTTTTCGTCTTCTTTCGAAGAGTTTTGGACACTTTTCGAAGTTTCGCAGGTAGGTAGGGGGCACTTGCGTGAAATTTATTGCCCGCTCTTGCGTACAGGAGTTTTAGTACGTACGTAGTGTAGGGTAAACGAAGGTGACTGGGTGATGGTAGTCGGGGGTAAAGTTGGACACCCAAACCTTTCTTGTCCATCTTTGACCTTTTCAAGCAAAAATTATAGTCAAAATGCAGAATATTTGCTAATTGGCTTGGGTTACGCACCAGCTAAACTTTTTGATCAAAGCCTGAGAGTTTCTATCCGGAATTTTCCGCTGTTTCCGACTTTACCCTGTGGTACCCTACATACAGTTAGGGGGAAACGACAAGAGGTGACGCTACGGAGCATCGATCTTTCAGGAATAAATCGGCCAGTGTCCGAATGAAAGAAAAGAGTGGACAAGGGGCGAAAACGACGGAAAGAGAGGCACGGTTGTCTTGCTCTTCTTTTGTGCCTCTCACAGAAGAAGTGAGGGATGGTATTGGTCGTTCTCGTTTGTGGTTAGTAGGTTACAGGTAAAGGAAAGAGCTGGTAGCGAGGAATGTGAATATCTAGAAATAAGCCAGTGCAATTTCCCCCAAAAAACTTGGGCATAACTTTTTGCCTTCGGAATAGGAAACGCCTGATTGAAGTGCAATAAAAAGAGGATGGTGAATAAGTGCGGGAGGAATACCTAGTTTAAAGGGATGATAAAACTGTTTCATCTCCTTTCCCTATGCATACCTACTCCATTCTTTTCTATCTTTCTGTGTGTCGTCCAGTTTTCGACGGATTTTATGACCGATTATCACACCACTACAGCAGGGGCGGGCGAAACTTTTTACGAGCGTAGAAAAAGGAAGAGCAAGGCCGAGGTTTAGTGTGTATCATCGTCTTCCTTCTTTATCACCTCTTGCTCATAAAGCTGAGGAAGAAAATATGTGGGCGATAATGGCTTGAAGGGGTCGGCTGCTACGCTGTAACGTGTCAAAATAGTCGGGTCAATTAGCATCATGAGAAAGCGAACTTTTTACCAGCCAGAGCAAGGGATGGTGTCATCCTCTTACTTTTGGTTTATGTGCTTTCTTGTCCGTCCACTTTGGAATGGCTTTATGGCGACAGGAACGAACTTGCTCAAAGCACTTTTTTGCGGACCAGAGAGGATCAAGATAATCTGGTCTGGGCTGAGAGTTTCTGGCGGGCCCCCTGACGCTCATAAAGAACCTCGTGGCTTTGAAGGTGCTTGAAACATCAAGGCTACGAGTTTGCCCAAAGCGGGGGTGGGGCGGCAAGCGATAAAAGAAAGCTGCTGCGCAAAAAAGTTTCCTCTCATCTTCGCCGAGGTGTGATGTAATGGGGGTGCCACATGTTTTCTGTTGAAGTCTGGCTGGGGTGAAGAAAGGCGAGGGTAAACTAACTGGCTAGCTGGATTTCCTTTGCCTTCTTTTCTCCAATTTGTGTGGAAAAGAAAGAACGAGGCGAGCCTTTGGTCTTTTATGTTTGCACTGGGGATAAAGAAGCGAAGCCGAGAAAGTGCTATTCATCTTGATTGGGCTAATTGATAAAGTTTTTGGCAGGGAACTGCAAGCTCTGCTGGACTGGCCTGTTGCAGATTAGATGGGAGCTTGTGGTCCGTCTTTATTCTTTGTTCGGGATTTAGGTTAAAAGTAGAGTAAGCCTATGTATCGGCTTGGGCTTGACTGGATATACTGTAAAATTTTAAAATTAAGGGATGTCCGAACTGAAGAAACGCCTAAAAATTGCGGAACAAAAAGTTGTTTCTATTGTATCATCATTTTTTTTAAGTTTACAGTGTGTCCAAACTTACGGTTTTTTCTGCTAATTTTTATCAAGGTTTCAAGGCAAGCGAGCATCCCTTATTTTTGAATTTTTACAGTAGGTTCTTTGGTGTCTGTTTACCAACAATACGGAACGCGCGCGATCATAAATTCTGGGCTTGGGGGTTCGAAATTATTGGGCCCCTGGGGGACGGAGGCATCAAAAAATAGCAGGCGAACGCGACATCGGCGCCAGTGTCTGGGTTAAAAAAACGGAAAAGAAATTCCATTACTGAGGCTAAATTTAGTGCAGACCATAGGGGGAGAAGACAGATGATTGTTGCGGATCAAAACCGACTCAGAACGCATCAAACGCATCAAAATCTGACACGAAAATGCCACTGAGTTCGAATTAGTAAATCAGTCATGGTGAATCAAGTTTTGCTTTTTTATGATGACAGAAAAATTGCATTCAAGCGAGGAACAATGCATCGTCAAAGGATATGCCGCTATTTTGCTTTGGGATGAATCCTTGAGGTTTTGACTATTGACAAGGTTTGGGGAAGATAACGGTACCTAAGCTCATGCTTGGATTTGGAAAAAGATTGGAGAAAGAATTCGAATGAATGACTCAGAACAAAGCAGCAATTTCAATCAAGGGATGAGTGCCATATTTTATGACTGCAATTCAACAGCTGTACCGGATTAGCTTTAGGCATTTTTGGAAGCTTTTGGACGACAGGAAAGCGGTCGTAAAACTTTGCACAAAGCAGAAGAGGCGATTTAGACGAAATGCATTCGCTGTTCTCTTTTAGTCGGCTTATGTTCCCGAAAATATGGTTTCGTTTTGTACCCACAGTTTTTGACAAAGCATCTCACTGCGCTCATGTTAGCTTTGTTTGCAACATGTGACATGTCGCTTGTAGAAAAGAGAACCTTGAATAGGTGGGAGGATGCGATATTGATTGGTACTTATTCTGACCAACGGAAGAGATATAACGAGACCTCCCAACTTGCGGAATTGAGCAGCAGACATGTCGGATTTGACTGTAGATGATGGATGATCATAGGAGGTCACAGCTGCTGTGTGTGTAGAGTGTGGACATCAAGAAATAATAAGGAAGACAGTAATAAAACTCTTGGCACGATTAGTGTACGGTACAGTGTAGTAGGCCTCACAGGTATTCGATATTTCCATAACCGAGAGAGCGTGATGTAGGGAAAAGGAAAAGTGTTGTCTGTGACATTATTTTTATGGAAAGAGGGGGAAAAAAAAACGGCAAGAAAAAGAAAAGGCGAAGGAGGAAAGAAAGCCGAAGGGAGGAGAGGAGTAGGGGGTAAGCAGGGGTATTCGTATATGATCAATTTTTTTCTTTGGGAGATGTGGTTGGCGATGACATGACATGACACCATTTCAAGGCGAGTTTTTGGCTTCAGAAATTGTGAAAAGTTGATGCACGAAAGCAAAACCACAAAGCAGATTATTTTCCAAGCAACTGTACGCTTGAGTATAGGTATTGTAGCCATAATTTATTTATTGTGTAGGTTACTGTTATTATTCCATGTTTTGGATATTGTTTCAGTTGTGATTTTGGACACCACAGAGTCGGAGACGGAGCTAGACTGGATCACTTACTCCAGAACCTCAGGAAACACCGACGATGGGGTAAGAGTGCATGTGAAAATTCGCCGAAATTCGTATGTTGCGTTTATGGGTCTGGGTGAACTCGTGAGTGTGATGTTTCATTTCACAAACGTGTTCAGCTTATGGGTCTGGGTAAACTCGTGAGTATGATGTTTCATTTTCACAATCAAAATATAATGTCGAGACTGCTCAATGTTTTGGGGCTACCGTAAAGGGGTGTAACCTTCTATATATTTTGCATGATGTTTGTATGTTGTGCTACAGTCTGGACCATTACATGGCTGGAATGCCTTGTGGTGAAATATGGGCGTATGATAAGAGATGACAGTACGAATTAGGCAGCGGATAATTTGGAAATTTACCGTCTGCGCGCATATGGTCCGCGTTAAAGGACTTGGACTGCATTTTCTCGCATTTTCAAATGGGGAACTCTCTAAAGGCTGTTCAGTCGCTTTTTCTGTCATTTTTCTCGTAGTTTTCTTGCGTTTGTTTTCATGGATTTTTGGGTGTCAAAAATGACTGAACAGGAGTGTCATTTTTCGGTTGAATTTCGAGATTTGCTGAATTTTTTGAGCGAGTTGGGTAGTTCAAAAAATTATCGCCGACCAAGTGGAAAAATTTTACGGCGTCGACGAGCAAGATTTGATAATACCTACCAGAAACCGGCTGATCCATGTAAACTGACACCCGTATGGACAGAACAGAGAGAAGTCGATGATTCGATAGTTTTCGAAAAGCCAAACTGTGTGCATTTTGCGCAGAAAAGTCTAAATACGAAAACGAAGAACGACAGACGCTTGGAGTCATGTTGAATATTTATCTAAATTTCGAAGGCAGGTCGAATTTGCGTGGGTCAGCTTTGTATAGGAACGGGTGAGTCGAGCTAAAAGTATGGAAGCAAAAATTATTTGTGTAATCTTGCTTGCATGAAATTCAGATTGCAATGCATGGTGTATGATTGTCGTGAAGACATCAGACATGCCTTCCAAAAATAAATGAAGCATAGCTCGCGCAAGTTTTTTTTTGTTTTTGTCAGCGCCGCCCATTGGCAGGCAAACCGCATTCTCATTTCCTCATTTTTCATGCGTGTCCTTGAGGGGATACAGCGGTACATAGCATGAGAATATTGAACAGGAAGCATTGCAATGATAACCCTTGGAGGGAAGTTGTTTTCTGATAATTTGTGCGACCAGACGATGTACAGCACGTTGGAAATGTTTGCGCTCTGTTTGTACCGATGAGTGAATGTAGTACATTCTGGGGTAATAAATAAAGCTGTTTGGTTCAGCTTCATCCTTCCTGGCAAAAGTGCAAGCTCGTAGATTTGTGGCAAGCGATTTGTTTTGACGATGCGGCAAATTGCAATGTGCCTTGCGGGTGTAAGCAAAAGCAACTTTAGCTGGCCAAGGCTTGACACATCTGGTAGGGAAGCACTTTTGCACGGGGATGAAATTGAGGTAAAGGGGGTTGGGGTTGGGGTATTGCCCGCTTCACACGCTCAATTTTTTCCACTGTCTTCGGGGCAAAAATTTATTGTCCTTTTCTGAAAATTTGTGGTTTTAGTGATGGTGCAAAGCTTGCAAAGTATGCAAACTGTCAGCTTTCTCTAGGTGAAATATGGCGACGACTTTTTTGAAAAATACGCGTGTGAAGCCGACAAAGTTTGTTGCGTTCACTTTCACGCCCTGGTATCCATTCAAGCTAAAAGAAAAACGTCAAAACGGCCGGCTGTTTTAGACCGGATAAACTGAGAGATAGAAGGCCAGAGGAGTCGTGTAAACCAGCTGTCACTTTTGACGCGTTTAACTCGAGCAGCTAGGAGCTAGAGAAGAGCTAGCTACCACCGGTCAACAGTAAGCAAACAAAACTAAAGCGCAGGGCATTGGAAGCGAGAGGGACTTTGTCCTTTCCTTTCTTCGGTCTTCTGGGAAAAAAGTTTTGACGCGCCGAAATGTTTGCTTACAACTGCGCCGTTGAAAACCGTACATTGGGCGAGAATTGTTTCCTGTTGGTTGCTTCAAATAATGATTGAGTGCTTTTTAAGCGTGGGGAGGGGCGGACGTTTGAAAATCAAAACTTTGAAAGCGTTTGTTTGTTTCAAAAATGCCGATTAGGAGTTGGAAAGATGGCGTTGGCGTAGTTTGTCTCGCATAAAAATTGGCCTACTGTAGGTGACACAGACACAGAAAGAAGGAGTCACCAGCCCAAACCAAATGATTTGGAAATTGCGGTCTGTCTGCTCTGCGTTCGTTTTTCTTTCTTCTTTTCTTGTGCCAATTATCGGCGAATAATGGCCAGGTTGGGATGAGCTGTCAATTCGGATTTTTTTCGGTGGTGTCCCGGTGTCGTTGTACATACCACGGTGTCAGTAGTCAGTGGGTTGGATATGCAGACGTCGGCCTGGGGTCAGTTGGGGGTATGTTTAGCACAACTCCTCACATAACCTCGCACTTCCCCAGATTTTAAGAAATTGGAAAATACCCCAAATATACCCCAACAAATAAAATCAGCATACCCCCACGCATACCCCACCCCAGTCTATGATTTTCTGCTCACATAACCCCAAACATACCCCCACATTAGCTGCAACAGCCCCACTGACAGACCCCACCCTGAATGCCGTGCCGATGTCTGGATATGAAAAGTGCCTTCACATCTTTCGCTTGTTTGCGTACTGAACTGACTGACTGCTGTCATACATGGCTATGCTTTGATGCCACAAGTCCGTGGCATAAAGACACCGATTTTCTCATGGAAGCGAAAGCAAGAAGTCGGGGAAAAGAAAAGAGAAAAGAGGTGGGGAGAAATAGGAGGGACGTGGCAGTAATAATTGGGTGTTAAAGGACACAGACAGGGAGGGAGGGAAAGATGGTGTTTCCGCTTTTCTGAGCATTTGTCTGCAGTGATGAGGAATCGATGTGCAGGAAATTTATGCGTCTCTCTTTCTCGTCTGCCCGTTGTCCACCTGTTGTCCAAGGCAGGAACGACCTTCATGCATCAGGGAATCGGTGAAGAAGAAGAAGACGCATTGGACCGTTGCATAATTTGACACCTTTTGGACAGAAGGAAAGGGGACAGGGGAGGGCAGAGTGACACACAGGAAAAGTGGGATGGAAATGAATTGGGAGGGGGAAAGGGAGGAAAAATTTGCATACGTATCAATTTTTGGACCAGACTGTACTGCAACATATTGGAAGGAGACGGCATTTTTGACTATGAGACTCGGCAGGGAATCGAACCCGCGCCCTGTTGTTTGGTCAGGCAGTAGCTCTTGGCTGCTGCGCCACGAGCGTTGAGTTTATACATGCCGCAAACTTTGCATATGAACAACCGACATGTGCGCCTGGCTGGAATCGAACCACGCATGTCAAAAGCGTCCGGCGCCTTGTGCCACTGAGCCAAGGCTGCGGATGGCAACAATATTGGCCTTTACTTTTCAGTGGATCACAAACTTTGCTTATGAGCAACCTACATGTGTGCCAGGCGGGAATCGAGCCACGCATGTAAAAAGCGGCGCCTTGTACCACTGAGCCACAGCCGCGGATGGCAAAATATGTCCAAACGTCATATACATAAACCAGCGTTTGTTTGCTTTTCAGTGGATCGAAGAGACCTATACGAACATGGACGCCAAGTCGGAGATTCTGCGCCTCGGCAACTATCGGGCGTACGTGGTGTGCGATGTGGGCGCGGAGCACACCGATCACTGGCTGTTCACGCCGTTCATCGAGCGCAAGCTCGCCAACCGCCTTTACGTGGAGGTCACGTTCACGATGCGCGACTGCGAAGAGTTTCCGCACGAGGTAACGCAGGACACGATGGAATAGTCCTTAGGCAGAGCGGCTATACTCTGTTAAGAGATGCTAGGACAAGAGGAGTAGTGTGAAAAATTGGGCAGCCAGTGCGTGAGTCGAACATGCAGCGCAGTACGGGATCTTACGCCCCTCTTAGCGCACGACCCCATCTGACTGCACAGCTCAATTTCTCAAACTTCCCCTCTTGTACCTACTCACTGGGCTTGCACACGCTCTTTAATTTTATTGACCGCACAGACTTGCGGTACTATAATAGGTACAGGTGGTAGGTAAGTATTTCGAAAACCGAGGAAACGTACATTAACCCACATTTCCAAGCAGCTAAACGGATGACGTAAAACAGCTCGCGAGTATCACTAGCGTACGCACCTCTGGTCAAACCAAGTGGTTTGATATTGATACGTATTGATACGACTGATATTGATTGATACGCTCTCGTATTGATACGTAATGAAATAATAACGGTAACAATCAGGCAGAAGAGAGTCAAAATCGTATCATCCATTGGCAGTACACGTACATCGTATGGTGTCCATTTTTCAGGCTCGTACCTGCAAGGAGACGTTCACGCTGTTGACTCGTGAGTCTGACGAGGATTTCGCGGGAGTGGGCGATCGGCAAAAACTCTTCGATCCGGCCGACTGGACGCGACAGGACCGTGTGGCCGCAGTGGGTGGCCGATTCACCGCCAATTCGGACCCGCAGAAGCTGAACACGGAAACGCGGAGTTTGGCGGTGACGAAGAAGGGCGTGTACTTCGCGTTTCAGGACGAAGGAGCGTGCACGTCCATCGTTGCTGTGAAGGTATGTGTGCGGGCATGTAGGGTTAGGGTAGCAAGGGGTAAATCTGACCACCTAGTAATAAAAGCTGTCCTTTACCGGACCAATAATACCGGGCGGGTTTACCCGATGCTACCCTACTTGGGGGCAATTTGACATCCATTGTTGCTGTGAAGGTATGTATGTACGTACAGTATGTGTGTATGTAGGGCTAGGGTAGCGTGAGGTAAACCCGGCCACCTATTAAGGAAGGCTGTTTTTTCTACGTGGGTGGCCGAGTTTTATACGCCACCAATACAACCAGGTGGGTTTACTACTACCCTATGCTACCCTACTACTTAGTATATTTGGGCCGGGGTGATTCGGGCTACCCCTATGCGCTTGCGCTTTGATTTTACTATCTGTGGTGATTGTGGAATAACTGCTTTTCTTCCCATCTCCCCTCCTAATTTGAGTAAAGGTGGAGGTAGCCTGAACTACCCCGTATTATCATATTTGTAGGGTACCGAGGGACAAGCCCGGTCCCTATGATTTACGATGTTTCCTTTTGAGACTCAGATCCACCACATCACACCACGTACTGTTTCGAGTGAACTTGTAAAATTGATGTTTCAGATATATTACAAAGTGTGCGAGGAAACGGTTGCGGAATTCGCCCTGTTTCCAGAGACGCCCACCGGACCCCAACTCACCTCGATTCAGGAGGCGTTCGGTCGCTGTCTACCCCACTCTACCGCCGTCACTGCCGCTGTCACTAAGCCGTCATATCTGTGCAAGGCTGACGGCAGCTGGGAGCGACTCACGGGCGGCTGTCAGTGTGACCGCGGTCATTCACCCCAGGGACCGGATCAGTGCGTAGGTAAGCAGCCAGAGTAGATGA
This sequence comes from Epsilonema sp. ZAB3_2, assembly GCA_030247985.1. Lineage (NCBI taxonomy): Eukaryota > Metazoa > Nematoda > Chromadorea > Desmodorida > Epsilonematidae > Epsilonema > Epsilonema sp. ZAB3_2. Next base: position 14,369 of record JASAMW010003007.1, read on the forward strand.
TTTTGTGAAACATCATACTCGCAAGTTTACCCAAAACACTGGATAAACGTGCGGGGGTAAACTTGCGAGTATGATGTTTCACCAATGTTGCATACCTGTTTTCGGTGGAAGATGTGGGGAAAAGAAAGATATTCTGCTGGTTTTTTGCTGTCCATAATTTTTGTCTGAGGTCCATGCATGCATGCGCATATTTTATGCGTGTGGACAGTGGTCAAAAAGAAATAATTATTGTCGCCATCGAGTGACCAGTGAGAGTAGAGCAGACACGCTCGTAAAAGCATCGTCGTTTCGGGTCACCAAAGGTCGCGCGCTAAAAAGCGCAAAATAATGCGTACGTACGTACATTATGTGCATCGTGTATGTGAGAGAAAAGCGTCAGACATTATTGCCCACGGTACTAATACAGGATTTGTGCGCAATAAATGATTATGATTGTCTGCTCCGCATGTATTCATGCTTGCTGACCTTTTTGGGTCTTCTGACCTGTGGCTTTTTATTGGCTTGGGGACAATGGGAAAGCATGAATTATGGTTCAGATGGGAGGCTGGTTTACTGTGTGACTTTGGACTCGTTTGAGCCTGTGGATTGGTACCTGGGGGAATGAGTCAAAGAATAAATTTATCTTGGTTGTTTTGGCATGAATGCCTTGTGTAGGGTAAACGGTAATATTTGGGCTGGAAATAAAATAATAAGTCTATGCAAATATGTACTCAGTATGCGGCGAACGACACTGTGGGCTATTTTGAGGTTTTGCTGCAGCTTATTTGCTTGTAAGCGCGCTCAGAAATGAAAGGTACGATGACGGAAATATGGGAATTGCGCTCGTAGGTATCTGTATTCTGACACTTGCACAAACAACAATGCGCAAGCATTTTAGCTAATTGCCTTAGCTGCTTGAAATTATATGGACAGAACGGGCACCGTACCTACCAAAGACTTGATCGGTCTGTCCATGTGTCAATAACGGGGTGCTGTACCCAACAACATGTACGTACAGAAGTACGGGTTACAGACACAGACAATGCAGCGATGAGTTATCAATGTTTGCGTGCGTGAAACATTCTGGCATATTTGCGGTTAGTCATCTGTCTTGCCTGTTATTTTATTTATCCCTAATGAATAAATGAGATATCAAGCGTTGAGTGGGGCTGTCTCATACCCTTGAAGTTACTCGGAAATTCTTTTTCATGAAAGTGGAATATTATGTGGCATAAATTGGGGTAAGGGATGGTCTGCTATAGTAATAGGCTTAGGCTTTAGCTTACAAGTGGGCGTATGATTGCTTGTGCAAGCACTTTAAGAGACCGCAGGACATCACATGCATCTTATTTCGGACATTTGGGAGGAGTGAAAGGAAAGATAATTACCCGCTTTTTGGCGGTGTTCGTAGCCGACAATATCCCCGACAATTTTGGGGATGGAATCAGATCTGACTGAGATAGGGTAGTATGGGGTAAAACCGGCCGCCATGGGAAAATATGGTCACCAAGTTTCTGGGCTCCATATCTCAGCAACCAATGGACCGATTGAGAGAAGCATAAGATCAATCGAATCGTTGAACTCTCCTCTTTCAAATTAGCTGAAAATTATCGTTTACTGAAACAGCAAGTTCAAAGGAGCTTAGATGGCCGGGTTTACCCCATAGTACCCTTATGAAGTGCTTTTTGCTTCATGGCTGATCCATCAGTTTTCAGTTTCCGTTGCCCTGCTTCCATCTTGCATTTGTTGAAGACGTATGGCGGATTTGTAGCACCCTTAGGGAATTGTTGATTATGCCTCTTTGGATTCGCCATTGTTTGCTTGCATGCTGTGGGCTAATTTTGGGAGCTAGCATGGCTGGCTAGACATTGGGAAAATGATAGAACATGATGCATGACGTAGGCGTACAATGTATGACATGACGCATACTAGATGCATCTTGTGGGTAAGTAAGTATGAGACCCGCATGGCGTGGTCTAGCTTGGGGGACGGTGAAATCGTCTCATGTTTCGGGGTGGGGTCTGTCAGCAAAATTGAGGAGGCTTTTGGGAGCTTCAGTGTCGCGGCTTGTTGACAAACAACAGCTTGCTACTACTGTGATGCTACATTATATCATGACACGCTTGCATACTGATATGCAAATGAGTTTAGAAGGCATTGCATGCTTGGTTAGCTTTAGTGAAGGCACCTGTAGGTCTCTGTCGTTTTGGTGTTGCAATGTCCGTGCAATAGTTTCTCGGTGTTGTTTGGTGTATTTTGGAGCAAATATATTGGCGGGAGATAGATGTACCGATGAGATTCAGGTTATGTGAGAAGAAAGAGAGGGGGTGGTACCCACATTTTAGCTTTTTCCTTAGCGCTGAAGCTGTGAGAAGAATGGAGGCAGCTCAACAAAGGGTTGAATGCCCCCATTAGCCCAATTTATCAGTGGTGTGAGGAAACAAGCGGTAATAGCCTTGATGAATCGCAATTTTGAAAGCGTGGGTGGCAGCGAGAGATACCTCAGCTGTTGTGTGCTCTGTGGACCGATTTTGTTCCTTTTGCCATTTCAAATCACACCCACAAACGCTAGGGGTGAGATACCCTATCTGAATAAGCTGAACAATTGGCGCGGTTTGAAGGCGCGCCTTTTGACACCCTTTGAGGTGATGGGAAATAAATGTGACTGGATAATGTTGCGAGCTTCAAAAGGGGGTGAGTTCATACATAAATGGGCGCTAAAATGCACGTTTCTACTGATGAGAATGGGCTGCTTGAAAATTCTCAGAGGTGTGAGGGGGAGGGGAGATCAAAAGCTCAAAGTAGCGGTTTTAGCAGTGTACCTACGTAGTTCAGGTAATGTTTCCTGAAGGGCCGATTGGGACAATGGCTACTGGCGCTGTGTGTTTGCGGTGCTTCTTTGTTCATGTACTGGCTTTGACAGCATAGCACTGCTTGCGTAGAGCTAAATGGTTAGTTTGTGGTGAGTGGAAGCTGTTAGCTAAGTTTTGGCAGAAGACTAGCAAACTTTGCAGGTGAAAAGATGGCACCATCACAAGCTATCGATCTGCCTTAGTAGTACAAGTTTCGACGCAATTTATTACATTCACGTGTTGTGGTTGACTATGATAGATTATGACGTCTTGCATACTCCACAGGAGGTACGATGATAGAGGTGTGCAGTGTCTATATGATGGCCCTCAACATTATGTACATGAATTGAGGTATACGTACGTATACATACGCATACATACGTGTGAGAAAAGTAGACATCTTGACCTCACACCCATCTACATACACTATTGGGCAGATTCGTGGCTAAGTGATGTCCGAAAATGTGCAGAAATGATGGAGAATTGTCCCATGTTTGGAGGCGTAATGTTGGCATTTTGAAGTGCCATGATTGAGTGCTCTATATGTACGTACATTGTAATGTATCGTACATACATGCGCACACAACACAGTAATGCACGATACAAGGTCAGGGCGAAATATGTTTATAAGTGGGATAGGAAATCGGCTGTGACACTTTTGCCTCGCCTCTAATAACCTGATGTTTGCAACCTCAAGTATGCCAGTTTAGCCAGGGACCGGTAAATGTATTCGTACGTACACCACACGAGGCCAACGTTGATATTTGAATCAGAAATTAGGAAGGAAGTCAGGGTACGTACTTTCCTATCTTGGGGCGCGAAAATAGGCCCGTATTATTTCGTGTGTAAAGCGCAAACCGACTGACAGTAACGCAGGGCATTTTTGCAAGGGAAGGGAAGGGTTGAACGCGAGATTTATGGCACCACCGTGTTTGTTGCCTAGGAAAATGCATGGCCTTTTTTCGTGACACTACGGAATTTTTATGGCAAAACAGCTGGAAAGAAAGGGGATCTTCCTTTGGTTGGGAAGTGTCATGTAGCCCTTTTCAGACGTTCAAAGCTATGTAAAATGATGCCATTTGTCGTCAGACGAAACGAAATGATATTTGCGTGAAACATCATTGCCACGAGTTGACCAAAACTGTGCGTTGATGCTCTACAGTTACCACTGGGTTTGAATGGGGCTATTTTACAGCGTTGTTTGTTGGGTTTTGTGAAGTTTGGAACCGAGTTGAACAACCTTGTGCAGTGATGAAATAGCGAACATGGCAGCAAGCGACAGCTGTGTAATGTGCCAAAGATAGATGAAAAGGTGTGATAGCAGATGTACAGTGTCGCACAAAAGGCAAACGATCCTTTTACAATGCGCGCTGTTTAGTGTCACTGTACGAACGTGAATAGGAGACATGCCCGTAGGTGTCAAGTTTTTTTGCCTCCCTAAAGTCGGGGGGAACATTCATGGAGATCTTGTGTCGTGCATCTTTACCAGAAAGTTTATTGTCGTGTCTAAAATTGACGGGGACTTTCTCTACAAATAATTTCTGGCCTCAAGGGAGTCAAGAAGGAGGCAAAAGTTTACCTATAATCCTCGCGTATGGCGGGTAGTTTAGTAGTTTCATGCTTTGTTTGCGCAAGCGCTTTGGGATTTGCGGTTGTTGAAAAGTTCTTTAAACTTGAGGGGGTACGCTCTTTGTTTAAAGGCGGGATTGACTAAGTCGATTTGAGGGAAAATGGGCCCTACAGGACAGAGGAAAGTTTTGGAAATCGCGACAAACAAGCGTAACATTTTTTGGCGGCGACCTTTTGAGGTTGTCTGGGAAAAAGGAAGATAAACTTGGCGAAGTTTTGGGTGACAAAACGGCTGCAATCCATCATGTAGGACAATCACCCATGCACAGTACGTACCTATACCTATTGGTATTGATGATTTGAAGTTTTGATAAAGTTTAGGGACCTTGTCCGTAGAGTTTCTTGCTCTGCGTTTTATTCGGTGCAAAAACTACCTTCCAGACCCAAAAATTGCGACGTAGTCAACCCAATTTTTTCGTGTAATCATGAGCATAAATTTTATTTGAATTTTTTGCGCTTTGTTTGTGCATAACATCTCGATACCAAACTCGAATCAGGTGATAATTTGTCAGCGACCAGGTTGGCACAAAGGGGCAGTTATTATTATTTTGCGGCATTGATTTTGGTATGAGTTACGTATTGCAATACTTTCAGATATTTTTGACACGACAAGTAGCGTTTTGTTGAAACCTGGTTAGTTCGCACATGCAAAAAGGATCGCCTTTTTGTCCAAATATATTTTATTGAACTTACTTTTTATTTTATATCAAACTACTTTCTATACTTTAGTGGACCGACGCCAGTTTTTATGGGTCGGGCATTATCCATAGTCCTTTTGGCGACAAATTTTACTACGCCCTAACGAACGCATAACTTTGCCGTTTGTACGTAATATTCAGGAAGGCGACACAGCGAATATTACATTTTCGCTGAAGATCAATTATCTATCACTGAAGCATATGATGATAAGTGGACTGAGTGAGGCTAGGTCCCGCTATTTTGGTCTCTCGTAGAGCTGGAGCTAATGCATCATTTTGCGGACTTGGGCATAAGCACGGAAATATGCATAAGTTCTTCATGCGGGCGAAAGTGAGTGGACTTGAAAGTGGACGCAATTTCCGCTTTTGAGAGACCGAAACCTTTCGATAAAACTGCTATGAGCGAAGTTTATCAGTAACTAATATGGGAATGTACCCAAAGCGATATTAGGCATGCGAAATATTGTTGGTACCATTTTGGGTACCTTTAGTTATTGATACCTTGCCTTGGATAGGCAGAAGAACAGCTTTCATACGGCACTACATGCAAATTCAATGGTGTCTTGTTTATGTGTTTACTGCCACAGTCAATAAGGGGTCGTTTTGCGGTGTGTGTGTGTGTCGAATGGGCGATATTTCTTGCTTTGGCTTGGAACGGAAAACAACAGCGGAATATGGACTTGCTAGCTTTATGTTTCAAGCCGAGAATATGAGGAAATAGCGCTGAAGGGGGTACGGGAAATCGACATTGAATAGCGAACGCGAGTCTTGGTTGGTATCACTGTTTGATACGTCTCGATGGCTTGTGGCTGACCACAGGCTAAAGGATAGGCTTTGCGTAAGGCTTGGCTAATTGCTAATAAGAAAAATGAACGCAAGGCGGCTTACTGACTGAAATGACCACACCCCAAAGCCACAAGCACATAAGCAAGAAGGGATCAAGCCATGTAGCGCCAAGCAGCTAAAACTCATGAAGTCCAGGCTTGCTTGCCTATGCATGTGTGGACTGATAAGCATAGGGCTGAAGTCCAGTCGGATTCAGGAAGGATATGCAGGGTGGTCAGTAGCCCTCAGCTGGTCGGAGCTTAGCCCGTTAATCAGTTTAATGAAACCGCGACTAGACAGACCACAAGTCCCGTGGGAGATAGTGGATTATCCTTGAAGCTGAGGTCTTTGGGCTTGTGAGAGAGCTGAAATTGAAAACTGGGGAACGCATAAGACAGCGATATGTGTGTCGATGTGACTATACTTCAGTATGCATGGGCATGTGGTGTGGTCATGCAAGTATTGCGGTTTAGCCAGAAATATGAAGCAAGGGAATGTGCATCAAGGGAAGATTTTCAAGATGATAAGCTGCGTGTGAATCATAAAGTTTCTGGGTTGACGCCCGCGGGCGATAATTTCGAATTTCGACGAATACGGATGCCAGCCTTTCCTTTGCGTACTGTACTGGTATGTACGACTGACTGTCATGGATTTTAATTACGCTTGCGGCTCGCCCGAAGTTTATTTTAGGCTCGACAGCTTTACGTCGTAGTAGGGGGATTGGTTTATGCTTATATGGCGCTAGTCAATGAGTAAGCTTTACGCTTACGCGTAGTTTTTATTTGACTAGCGGAACTGGCAAGGGAGCCGTAATAAGCGGCAATAAAACGTGAAAAAGCATGCACTGCGGAATTAGCGAAGGGTTAAGTTTGGAGCGAAAACTTTTGAAGGAGACAGATCGTAAAGCAAGGGGAAGTGCGCCCAGTTTTGTCTTGATATGACGACAGCACAGGAAAAGAGGGAGTAGGTAGGGTACTGCGGGGTAAACCTGACCATGGGGAAAACTCGGCCACCTAAGCTCCATTTCACTTTCTGTTTCAGCAAACGATAACCAAATAGCTCATTTGAAAGAGGCGAGCTCAAGGACTCGTTTTCATGTCATACTTTTCTCAATCGGTCCATTGGTTGCTGAGATATGCAGCCCTAAAACTTAGGTGGCCGATTTCCCATGGCCGGGTTTACCCCGTAGTACCCTATAGAGGAGTATGGCTAGGCAAGGGAAGGAAACGGTACACAATAGCGGGCTAAGTCTAGCGTATACTGCTTGTGCTGGGTACGAATTTAGCTGAAATTGCGATCGTGTTACTGTAGCTTGTAGCAGCTAAAAAAGAATGGGCGCAAATTATTTTTGCTCGCATAAAGCTGCTTTGCAGACACTAGACAGGGGGCAAATTTGCGCAGTTTGTCTGGGGACTTGCAGCTTTTATCAATGAGCCCACATTCGAAGCGAGGGTGCTTTTCCTCTGGGTCATTCACAGACAACTTTATAGTTGTCTATGCTCCCGTACTGAATTATGCTCGGCTTGTTGGACCTGCAATGGTCCATGAAATGTCCTTTCCTAATCTTCGCAAAAAAATTTTAACAACACCACCAAATAGAAATATTGAACTCAACAGGTATTGTTCAAAATTTTTTGCGAAGTTTAGGAAAAGACATTTCATGGACCATTGCAGGTCCAGCAAGCCGAGCGCAATTCAGTATGGGAACATAGACAACTATAAAGTTGTCTGTGAATGACCCAGAGGAAAAGCACCCTCGCTTCGTTCCATGGAGGTTACGAGGAAAGCCAAAAAATTAGCGATGTTTGTTTTCTTACAGTACCAGAAAACTTTGTTTGTAAATGTGAGGGACGTGGTAAAATCGTAAGAATTGTCCCAACAAACTGTCATTTTCTCATGTTTTGGTCGGCAAACTAAATTCAAATGCTATTCTTCCGCCTAGGAACCAAATATCATGTCAATTTGTCCTGTGAAATGGGGCTATGTGACACGCTATTTTTCGTTTGCGTTTGCCTATTTTAGTTTAGATTTAGAGCACTTTTATTTCGCTCCATTCCAACACAAGAGCTAGCATATTATATCAGAAAGGAGAAGACCCACATGGTAGCATGATAGCATCATGTGGAAAAGCGTCGTGAATGTATTTTTAGCAATTTTAACAGGCGACGGTTGTGGAAATGAAATTGAAGCGAGAATAGCATAGCGGAAAGAAATTACTGAGCTATTGGGACCTACTGCACTGTCGTCTCACATAGTAATGAGCAAAAGGCGAGACATTGAGCAAACTTTGTGCGTCTGTCTGTATGGCTGATGATTGATATTGCTAACAGCTGAATGAAGCCAAAGCTCACAGTAGTTAGCTTTACGAAGTTTTACGCTATAGCTTGCCTGTAATCGATGCTCTTTGATGCACGGGGAAGCCCTAACTTTAGCTTGATTGCATTCCATTTGTCATCTCATGCCATAGCGGTATTTGTACACTATTGCGGTTGGGTGTCAAACAGAGGGGTGGGGAACCACGTTAAAAGCTGTGAAGAAGTGTGTGCATAGCATGGAACATGTGCAAATAAGTGGGATCTAAGGCTTTTCCTGGACCAAAGCTTGACGACTAATGAAGGGCACTTGTCTGTTTGGCCATAATAAAGCCACAAGAGAGTGACCACTGCTTTTTGAGCAAGGTCATGAGGGGCATCGCATGCACGGTCGCACAATCTGTTCAAAGTTTGCCTATCGGCTAAAATGGGGATTGAATGAAACCAGAAAGCAAGACGAGAGACGAAAGGTGGTGTCTCGTGTGGTGGACAGGATCTGAATCTAGCCTTGCCATCAGCTCAAATCTGATGTGTCAAGATTGACACAGGATTGTGTGAAGCTTCCTTGGGTCTCTGCTCTTGAATGGGGTTTGGGACCCCTGGTTTTGGAAGTTTGGGGGACCTCGTAAACCTGACATGCTCGAGTTTTTGACAAGCAAGATTGTAGGCAGGTTGAGAAAGGATTTGTTTTGACTTGATCTGAAAGCGATTGAGCTTTGAGCCTTCAGGTTCTGAACTGAGTACAAGAAGCTAGCTAGCTAGCTAGTGCCATGAACTAGCTATAGTTGGCTTGGGAAAGAAAACAAATGGTTTGTTTCACTCAACGAGTCAAGAGGCGCCATTCAAGGCACAGAAAAATAACAGCTGATACCTGTCTTTGCATTTGGACTGTTTTTTGCGTCATGTTTTGGCCTACTGTAGGGCGGGTTGTGTTCGTGTCAAAACTTGCATCGGGCTGAATCATCCAGTATTGGTGTTGAGGTGCAGTCGTTTTGTTCAGTTTTGACTTCTTTTCTGATTGAAGAATACTGTAATTGAGGTGGGGAGGGAGAGAGTCAAAAATGTGTTTTAACTCCGAAAGATGAAAGTTATGAATGAATAGTGGAAAACGGGAATTTTCAATTTTGTTGTTGTCGACTTCACGTCGCCTGATCTGGTTTTGTGTCGCAAATTAGCAGCGGAAATATGATTGCGATTTTGTGACCGAAAAGTCCGGAGTGAAAGTGAAAAGTGCATGCATACGCCCTTGATGAGAAATAGGTGGCAAATGGCAATGGAAAATGGTCAAATTAGCTCACAGATCAACGCTCGTTTTGTACCTAACCTGCAATTTACCGTTGCGAGGCAGGTATTATTATGATTCAGGTTTTGGTGTGACACACCAAATTCCAATCATGTGAGGACATTAGGGGACATTTTTTTCCCTCATTCGCTTTTGGGGCGCGGTATTTATTTTGTTGTCGCCAGAGATTGCCATATTACTTGGCTGCTACCAGTCAGTAGGCATCATAAGTCTAGTCCATGAATATGCATGATAGGTATTGGAGATATGGGGTGGTTTGTGATCAGGGCGAGTTTTTTATGAGCGCGAAATGGTTTTTACTGACACTTGACAAGCGACTGGAAGACAGGCGGGTCTTGACAAAACGCGGGAAGTCGTACGGACATGTCAAGAAGTTTTTGAAGTAATGCCGGCGCGTATTAAGTGGGTAGCGTAACACCTGATGTATCGCCCACCGTCTTTGTTGTGCTTAGAATGTATACATACGAGTTGATGGTTTTGTTTTGGGAAAACAATGGGTTTTTGCTTTGCTTTGACACCGTGGGCGGGGTATGAACGATGCATTACGATATGTAGAAAGGAAACGAGACGGATTGGGATATATGAGTGGTTGGAGGTGGGATATAGGTTTAGGCAAGCAATGTTTTGTACCATGTGAGGGACTGCATAAGAGTAGTACTTGAGGGAGAATTATTTTTTATTCCGTGTTGGTTACGGTAGGTGTGTCAAAATAAACTTTGCCAAGTTTTTGTTTTTTTCAGTCGTATGTGACACACCCTGTGCGATTCTACGTTAGGTTTTCAATGATTATTTCCTAGTTGATAAATATTGTGTACGTAATCCATGAATATCCAAACACATATCCGAAGGCGTTCATGCACGTGTTTGTATACGTACATACGTAATGTATGTACATCAGGACAGCAGAAAAGTAATCAGAAAGTGTCCGATGTGCGTTTCAAATTTGATAAATGATAATTTATCTGATGGGGTGGCTAGCTTCTCCAATAAGCAGTCGATTCGCGTAAGTTCCAAATTTGCTGTCTTATTTCACCCAGTAGTTAGTTATACCTCGCACAACTTGGTACTACGTAGTTTTATGCGGGAGTAAGATAAACTATTCTCATTGGCACCCGTACATGCATACATACTCATGCATATGCATATTTTACTCCATGATACTACCACCGTATGCATATCCTGCACGCCAATAGTCATGCATATAGGGCAAGTTTTATGTGCACTTGTGTACGGGCTTTTATGACTTTCTCCTGTCGGTAGGAATGTTGCAATTTTGCCATATCCATGCATAGCGGCTACCTTATAAGGCCGAGATCTGAAAGCACTGAATACTACACAACACACTGGACGACCGCAACACAGATGAAAGGGGCGGCTATTTTCTCATGATCTAGGGTACTGTGGGGTAAACCCGACTACCTACGCTTCTGTGACCTTGTTGTTTCAGCAAATGATGAACCAAATAGTTCGCTTGAAAGAGGAGAGTTCGAGGAATCGATTGATATAAACTTTGTCTCAATCGGTCCATTGGTTGCTGAGATGTGCAGCCCTGAAACTTCATGGCCGGGTTTACCCCATAGTACCCTACGTATAAAAGGAAGGCATGTTTGGTTACTTTACCTACATTGCATAGAGGACAGTGGTCAATAATATTCTTCTTTCAATCAAAAGCAAGAGGTGATTCGGCCCCGCCCATGATTATTGTGGTGATGGCCAATGTCCATGACTCTCAAAAGGTGGTATGCATGGAGAGAGGGAATTAGTTTCGCTATGGTGGGTCTTTTGTTCAGCGGGTCGGTTTTTCGATGTTGGAGATGGGGGTGGGTTTGGGTGCGATAAAAGCATTACAGGTCGGTGCCCTTTGTGGAACGTGCCGTAAAACCGAGATAAGAAGGCATGTAGTATATGCGCGTGACAAAAAAATTTTGGGGTAATGAGAACGCATGATAAAACAGCGAATCGTATTGGCACCAGGAATGCAAATAGGAGAACGGTACCTATGTGACAACCAAGAAACATGCAAAAGTGCGAGCATAATATAGTGAAGAGCATAAGAATCAGCAGAATACGTTTCCTTTTATTTTGATAGCGAAATTGCTTGTAGTTTTCCAGCAGAATTTCCTTCTTATTCCGCTCTCAGATTTTATCGAGATTGGATAAAATCCAGGAATGAAATGAATACAGTACACTTTTCACTGCTTTAGCAATAATTATCAAATTTTTCTTGACGAGAAAGAATAGTTGTCCACCCTTCGCCTTTCACTTACTGAATGATCACTTTTCACTGCTTATGTTTTCAGCGTGTGAAGCGGGCAAATTCAAAGATGAGGCTGGATCTGGTGCGTGCAAGACGTGTCCGGACAGGAGTCACTCCCGACTGTCCGGTGCTGGACACTGCGACTGCGACGCCGGCTACTATAGAGCGAGGAAGGATCCGAAGAGCGCGCCTTGCACTCGTAAGCTTCATGCCCTATTCACACTGACGTCCCGAAGTTTGAACTTCCCAATATGTGGGGATCGATACCGTATCTTTCTACATATGTACCTACGCGATAAACGAGAGCATTTCAGTTGCTTTTGTGGCTTAACCCTCTTCGTAATCTCAGATGGCCTCGTGGCCGTAACATCCATTTGCGGCCACCCTGCAGCTGTGGCCATCATGGCCAAGGGGTGGCTACGTCCAGAAAAACTGTGGCCATAGCCATAGCCGAGGTGGCCGCAAGGGGTGTATGCGGCCAGGCGGCCATCTGAGATTATCGAGGGGGCTCGCCGAAGTGGCGCAGGGTTAAGAAATTCAAGTGTCCCACCTTTTTCCCAGAATGGGCGAGACATTATTTTCGGTATGAGTTAAAAAATTTCAAATTTCCCGCCTTTTTTCTTTTGCAGAACCGCCGGATCGTCCGGTGAATGTGCGTGCGACGGTGGTGGGGCACGACGAGGCGCTCATTCGCTGGTCCGCCCCCGGTCGCTCGGGCGGCCGCCGGGAGCTGTGGTACCGCGTGGTCTGCCCCGAGTGTCCCCCGACCACCCAGTACTCCCCCGCCAACCGGGAGCGCCTTAACGCCACCGAGATCCGTCTGCGGCGCCTGATTCCCGACTCGATCTACACCGTCCGAGTGCACGCGGAAAACGACGTCAGCGACCAACTGCCCAATGAGAGCATGTACACGGTAGTGGAGGTTCGGACGCCCCGGCTCAGCCCCCATTCTGTCACAGGCTTTAAAGTGCTGTCGGTGACAGAGAGTCAGATGAGGCTCAGCTGGTTGCCCCCTGAAGTCCCCAGGGGCTACTGGGATGGGGGCAGTGAGGGGCAACCGGGGGGTAACAGGGTGCCCCCGAGGGGGGCGCCGGAAGTTAAGCGCTACGAGGTGCGCTACTACCCCCGGGGAGCCCCCCGGGAGACGGCGAAGATGGAGGTGGAGGGAAACGGCGTGACGCTGGAGGGGTTAAAGCCGGATCAGGTCTACTACATTCAGGTAAGGGTTAACATGTTTTTAACACCTTCCGAAGTTGGAGCTTATTTATATTCGCTGATTGCAAAGCTTACTGTTGCGCAACTGCACTACATACCCAACCGTTGACCACGTTTGAGCTGTTGTTCGTCATCAGTAAAAGGAGGATCGATAATTACCTTGTTTACTGTTTTATTTACTCGAAAAAAATGCAAATTTCTTCAAATAAGGTATTATGGGGTAAGCCTGGCAATGGGATGAACTCGGCCACAAGTACTGTGAAAGCCGTTCTTTTTTCCTGGGTGGCCAGATTTACCCCGCCAATAAAACTAGCCGGGTTTACCCCAAGATACCCTGCAAGCTCCAATATAAGAAACAAAGTCGGTTCCTTTTCCTTACTGTCTTTCTTTCTTCTTACAGGTTCGAGCGTTCACCCCGTTTAAAGGCTGGGGCTCCTGGAGCCATCCTCCGCATCGAGCTAAAACCGACCGCTTAGGCGGAGCCGGCGACACGCTTCACGACCTGCCCAACGGTCGGATCGATGACGTCAGTCGGCGTCACGGCGCGTCACAGGGCACCGTCATCACTGTGGCTGTGATTCTACTGGTGGTGCTGCTAATTGCGGTGTTGGTTGCAACGTTGGTGCGAAAGAAGCAGTCGGGTCAGTGCCGCAAGAAGCAACCGAGCGATCTGGACGCGTTGGAATACGATAAGAATACGACAGGTGGGTAGGGGAAGAGTTAACCCTTTCTGTAGTAGTTGGATGGTCGAACGGTGCATTAGTAGTATATGATAATGGGAAAGCATGCAGCGCGGTGCGACCATTGGAATTGGGATGGGTTATTGTGCACTTATGTATTGACTTCCATTTACTTATAGCAATTTTTCTAAATGCTACCAGTGAATCTCCGATGGCGTTTTGGACACTTTGTCAATTTTGCCGTCGGGGGTCGCATTTTAGTCGCTGCTATCATCGAAATAAAGGATAGATTACTGTATTGGTACTGTAGGGCAGTAATTTGGGCCGGGCCATAAAGGCCGGGCCGGGCCATAACTGAACAGGTCGAATCATACATAATAATTATTCCTGGCCTGAATTACAAGGTGCTTTCTATTCTGCGCATGACGACTGTTAGCTGCTGGTATGCCATGCCTATGCATTGCATATGCACATTTTTCTCGGCTTGTTGCAGGCAATATGACCCCGGACTATCACACGCAGAACGCCACGCTTACCAACCCGAAACGTAAGCTTGTTTAGGCTTCTTCTCCTTTCTAAGCAAATTCATTCCCTACAAGCCTTTGCATCTTCCTTCATATGTTAGATTACATACGTATTACTGCCCCATTCACATCGGAGGCATGCGCTGGGCGTACGCTCGGCGTGTCCATGGCTTGACTGACGCACGCAGAATCATGGACAAGCCATGGATACGTCGGGCGTTCGCCGAGCGCATTTCCTTCCCAATTTCGAATGAGCTATCAGCCACGCTGTTGATGTAAATTAGGTACTGTATTTAGGGTACTGCGGGAAAAATCCGGTCACCTAAAGTTTCAGAGCTGCATGTCTTTTAGTTACCATGGACTGATTGTAATGTGACTGATATTATGTCAATCGATTCCTTGAACTCTCTCTTTCGAATGAGCTATTTTTCTTTTTCGAATGAGCTATTTTTTACAGGAGTTGTGGTGGCCGGGTTTACTCTATGGTCGGGTTTACCCCACAGTACCCTGCGTGCGTACCCATGAGGTATTTTTTTACTTTAGTGACGGCTCCGCTGATGCCGTATTTTACGGCGGGAAGTGCAGCGCAAAACGGCGGATACAAACCTTACGTGGATCCGACTACTTACGAAGATCCGAATCAGGCGCTGCGGGATTTCGCGGGAGAAATCGACGCCCAATTCGTCTTCATTGAGGAAATCATCGGCGCCGGTAGGTGTCGCACCAATCGCAGATTTTAATTTGAATTTCCCGCCAGATTTTTTGGCGCCAAACAGCAGTTGTACGTACCTAAAATAGTATGTCATGTAGCGCATCAACGATATGTTTTAATGGTTTATGTTGGCGCCGATAGATATCGTACCAATCGCAGATTTGAATTTGAATTTTTCCACTTTTTTACAGGCGAATTTGGCGAAGTTTGCAAGGGCAAGCTGCAGATTCCGGGCAGAGGCGAAGAGACGGTGGCGATTAAGACGCTCAAACCTGGCAGCTCAGAGAAAGCCAAGGCGGATTTCTTAGCCGAGGCTTCAATTATGGGCCAATTTGAACACGCGAACGTGATTCAACTCAAAGGTACATAAGGATTGTGGGTGCAGGGACCAAGTTTTTGTGGATAACATGGGTAGAAAGTAACAAAGTAAACGACTTTCCATTTCCACCATATAAATGAATGTAGGTAGGGAGGAGGGTAGTTTGGGAAAATTTTGACCGAATAAACTTTTTGGTGACCACATTGGTTTTTGGTCACAATGCTATGCAGGAAGAAAGTTCCACTTAGAGTATTCTGTATGAAATGGTGGAATATGCACTGCAAAGTTTCCCTGTTTTGCAGGCGTTGTGACCCGTTCTGAGCCCGTTATGATTATTACGGAGTACATGGCTTTTCGGTCCTTGGACTCCTTCCTCAAAGCGCAAGATGGTCGATTGGACTTTGTACAGTTGGTGGGGATGTTGACGGGCATTGCTCATGGAATGAAATACCTCAGCGACAAAGGATACGTGCACAGGGTAAGAAGGGCGATTTTTCAAATCTGAAATTGTTAAGTTTTGTTCACGTACTAAATTGGGAGTGTAGGCTATGTACTCTACTTGTGAAGTAATAGGTGGTTATTTTGTTTTGTAGGATTTGGCAGCGAGAAACGTGCTGGTGGATTCTGATCTGTGCTGCAAAATCGCAGATTTTGGTCTTTCTAGAGGCTTGGAGGGCTTGGAAGAGCAAGTTTACACCACTAAGGTTCGCATGCTCCATCACACAAAATCATTAGTGATGTTTACACAAGAATTACTCACTTTCTCACAGTCTCTCGAAACTTTTTGTGACCGGGTAGATTTGATGTTTCAACGTGAAGTGACAATGTAATAGTTTGTTTGGTTAAAATTACGACCTTGATGTTTCAGGGCGGCAAGATACCGGTGCGTTGGACTGCGCCCGAGGCCATAGCCTACCGGAAATTCACTAGCGCCTCTGACGTCTGGTCTTTCGGTGTGGTAATGTGGGAAGTGATGTCATTCGGGGAACGCCCCTACTGGGAATGGACGAATCAAGATGTGATACAGGAGATCGAGAAAGGATATCGATTGCCGGCACCGATGGTAAGTAAATCTGGGGCATTTTTGGGGCTACTAAGTACCAGGAAAGTTTTATGCAATTTTGCTAATAGTTTATTAAGTTTTTTTGGTTGATTTTGATAAGGTTAGGCCAACGGGTGGTTGAAGAACTTTTTACGCCGAAATTTTGAAAAGGTTTTTTATGCCAAAAAAGTTTCACGCCTTTTGATTGAAGAAACCGCCAGGTGACCTGTGTGGGATTCTCACCTTGGGTTTCTCGCGTTCCAGGCGGACGCCCTACCATTGGACTACACACCTGAACTTGAACTACAACCTGTCTTTCCTTACAGTATCATACACAAACATGTGGCTTGAATTATTTGCAATACAGATCATTTTCTTTTCTTTCCAGGAATGCCCATCCTCTCTCCACTCACTCATGCTGGAGTGTTGGCGCACCGAGCGAACGCAAAGGCCCAGTTTCGATGGTATCCTCGCTCGCCTGCTGGACTATCTCCAGAATCCCGAGAGTCTCTACGCTCCTTGTTCCCCTCCGACTAGCAATTACCACCATTTCCTACACGCGGCACAAGCATCCACCAGCACTGTAGCACCGCAGCAACAGCAGCAAAATTCCGTCAGTCTCTCTAGTCTGCCCGCTCGCTCGCCCGCGCTCTACAACAGTCAGCGCCAGAACGGCAACTTGCAGCATGTAGAGCTGGAGGAATTTCTAAGGGCTCACGGCCTGAGTCACTGCTTCGGCACGCTCTACCAGAGAGGCCTTAACAGCGTGGCTGCGATAGCGCGACTGAATATGGTGGACTTGATGAACTACGGCTTACCGCAAGCGGACGCGCAGCGACTATTGGACGCGGCCCAGCGGCTGCTAAGTCAGCAACAGGTAGCGGCCGCCCTAAGTTTGCCTAGAAGGCCTTCGAGGCAGTCTGAAAGGCAGGCAGGAGGAGGGCCTGAGAGAAATAGGCCTCCGCCTGGTTTGGCCTATTCTGGAGGGGCTGGTGGTAGTCGCGGGTATTTGACGATGGCATCTGCTCTGCAAAGAAATGGCGAAACGCAGCAGGGCTTTTTCGTTTGAGATGAAGAAGAAAATAAATGGAACTCTGCTTGTGAGTGGTACTGAATTAGAATTATGTACATGCACACGTTGGTTTGGATATACTGCCGTACAGTGGAATGAGAAGCAAATCATGAGTGAAGTGATGTAGGCTTTATGAGAAGAAAAGGTAGGAGCATAATTGGGTGTGTAAAAAAGGTGTCGTATGTGCTGCGTAAAATGGTTTTGCGTTAGGTTGAGATGTAGGGATCTTGTGTACAGGATGCGTGATGTAAATTTAGAGCAAATGTGTCAGATTTCGAATCCTTGCCAGGGAGAACGTTTGTAGAATGTAATCTGCGCAAAGCGAGAAAAGTGCTTCAAGTTTTGCATTCCGAAATTATGTAGAGTAATCAATGTTTATTGTTGTTGGTACTGAATTATTGCTGGCAATTTCTTGCATCTTGCTAAAACTACAGCATCAAAGTCATGTGGTTCTCTTCTCTCTCTTTTGTTGAATTTTATGTGCAAGTTAGTACATACATTTACGTTGATGGTTGTTCTGTATGAAGCATTGATATTGAGTTGATTTTTTACTGTTGTTCAGCTAAAAGGTACTATGCCACATACAAGTTTGGTATTAAAGCTACGTAGGTACACAAGTAGATATCTTGATCAAAAAATTTGTCTCCAATTATGTGCCTTTTTAGTTTGGGGACAGCACAATGAGCATTCGTTTTCCAGTATGTTATGTTTTCTTCTATTGTATTTGGTTCTGTGATACTTGCACACCTTGTGAATATTGCGTACATACTTGAAATCAAGTAAAAATAAACGTACGTATTTATGATGTTCTTTCAAGACGACTTGCAGAGTAAATTTGATGCAGTGTGTAAAGTAAAGCCGGATAATAATAATAATGCTACTTGCATGTGTATCATCGATAAAATATCTGCGAAGTCGAAATAAAGTTTTCCGAAAAATTACCAGTTTATTGCCATTTTGACACCTGCGTTTTTACGCTGGGAAATACTTGGGCGATATAGTTATGTTGCATATGCGAAGTTTTGTTTTACACGTTGCATGGACAGTTGGGAAAATGTCCATGGATACATATTTCATTTTCATTTCTAATAAAATACGAACAACGATCGATACAGATTTATTGAACATTACAGGTGATTTTATGATAGTTTTGAAGAAAATCATCCTCATTTTGCTTTGAAAATGCACTCGAACAAAGCCAGGTTGGCTGCAAGGACGGTACAACTGACTCAAACGGCATCAAAGGCTCAAGCAGCAGCTGCAACATCAAGTATGCAAGTTGACACAAACGTTGCTGTGTATTAGTGCTCATGTATGTTCTATGACGTAGTGCAGGGTAAAAGGTGCGGTCCAAATAGTGGACAGATAGTGATATCCCGGTCCAGCGTGCGAGTTTTACAGCAATAAATGCTGCTCTTAGCTTCTCGGCTGCGTTACTCCACGTAATCCTAGAGAGGAAAGCAAAAAGCAGCATTTATTGCTACACAAATACTCTTGCGCTGAACTGGGATCACTTCCCAGTCCTATTCGGGTCAGAATAATGCCTCATTCACAACGGACACTGAACGCCGACGTTGACGCTGCGTACCGCCGGCGCTAACGCCAACGCAGATATTAGCGTTCAACGCAGATGTTAGCGTTTTAGCGTTCGACGCAGATATTAGCGATCGCAGATAATTACTAGCGAATATCGCAGTAAAGTTATCGAATACGTACTACGTACGTACCAAACATGTCGGCGTTATTATCGGAGTATATATTGGTAAAATAAAGATTTCCATAGCTTTCTGCGTCGAACCCTAATATATGCGTTGACGTCGACGTTCGCGTTGACGCCGACGGTAACGCAGCGTCGGCGTTCAGCGTCCGTTGTGAACGGGGCATAATCCGTACTTTTTTAGAGAAACAGCTCGGCAAAGCCAACCAGACGAATCTTGTTTTTGTGGATGGAGCTCGGACCCCGTTCTGTCAGTCAGGCACCCTGTACAAATCTATGATGCCTCACGATCTACAGAAAACGGCGATAAAGTACGCATTCTTCGTGCAACTTAGGCCTATGCAGTGTTGTGATGTATGGACGAGTTACGGTAACGCGATTGGGTTGGTCGATCGATAGCGAATCCGCGGTATTTAGTGAAAGTTTGGATCGGTGCCTGCGGGGTTGTCGACCTTGTTCACTCATCTGGGAGCGGAAAATGAGCGAGTGAACAGCAAAATTTATCGACCAACCCAATCGCGTTACCCCAACTCGTAAATAGTAGGGCCTTACACGATCAAGACCGAGTTTTGCTGTACATTTTCTATGTCTAGATTAGCACCATGCAATATAATGACTGAAGTCCATACTTTTAGCTGTCTATGCAACTTGGTAGGGAAAATGCGCACATTTCGTAAAAAGTTGCGCGTTGGCACCAGATTCCGCAAACACAGTCTTGATCGGGGTGCGTGAATGAAATCGATCTATGTCACTTTGTTGCAGAGGTTTACTGTATCGAACTAAGGTGGATCCAGCAGAAATTGGCCACGTAGTTTGTGGAACTGTGATTCAAGAAGTGAAAACGAGCAACGTAGCGCGCGAGGTAAGGTACTACGGGGTAAGCTCGGCCATGGGAAAATCCGGCCACCTAAGCTTCAGGGCTGCCTATCTCAGCAACCAATGGACCGATTGAGACGAGTAGGATATCAATCGATTCCTTGAACTCTCTTTCAAATGAGCTGTTTGATTCATCATTTGCTAAAACAGCAATTTCATGGGAGCTTAGGTGGCCGGGTTTACCCCATGGCCGGGCTTGGCTTACCCCACAGTACCCGATACATACGTATGATGCCGCGTTCAGATTTAGGGACTTTACTTTACGTTCGACGTGCGCCCAAAAAGTCCATGGATGTTCATGCTTTCTTGCGGTGCAGTGCTCGCTTTTCTTTTCGGACATATACATACGTCGCCAATCTGAACTCGGTATGAAATGAAGTATTGACAATTTTGTGTGAACCAGCCTTTGTTTCTTTTCAGGCAGCCTTGACAGCTGGCATTCCCAAATCTGTACCTGCCAATACCGTCACAATGGCTTGTATCTCATCAAATCAAGCGATTACTTCTTGTAAGCCACAATATGTATGTAGACCTACTCGACACAAAATTTTACATAATGTTATCGGCTTTATTTTCTGAGCAATATTGTGAGTTTCCTTTCTTTTGAGATATTTTCTATTTTTTTATTATATTCATTATTTCATTTGCGATATTTTTTGTTATTTGTGCTTGCCTTCACGTAGGGTACTAATTTGCCGTACCGGTTTTTGCAGGTATGGGCCTATTGGCAGCAGGTGAATGCGATCTTGCCTTGGCTGGTGGTGTGGAATTTATGAGCGATGTACCCATCCGTTTGGGACGTAGAATGCGTCAAACGTTGCTGGAACTACCCAAAGCAAAAGGTAGAACAGTTGGGTATCGTGGGGTAAACCCGGCCGGCGTTTCATTGGTGGGGTAAACCCGGTCACAACGTTGAATAAACGGCCTTCAGTACTAGTAGCTGGTGGCCAGGTTTACCCCACAGTACCCTATTATGGCTCGAGCCTATGGCTCAAGGTGGAAAAGTAAAGGTGTTAAGGGGTAAACTCGGCCGGTTTTATTAGTCGGGCAAACCCGGCCACTCACATTTTGATAGACCGGTCTTCAACACCAGGTGACCAGGTCTACTCCATGGCCGGATTTACCCTGTAGTACCCAACATTTATGTCAGTGTTGTTTTCTGCAGGATTTGGCAAAAAGGCGGCGTTGGCAGGCCGATTTTTCTCTCCCTCTTTTTGGATGCCTGAGTTGCCAGCGGTGGCTGAATTTTCGTCCAATGAAACCATGGGTCACTCCGGAGACAGACTTTGCGCTGCGTTTGCAGTATCCAGAAGAGAGCAGGTAGGGGGTATTGTGGGGTAATTTGGCCCTCCTCTACTTATAGCTCCTTGGTCCAACGCTTGCAGTAGTGTAGTCTGTGACTAAGAAAATGGAAAACTTCCAATGTCATAGGCGTTCAAACAAAATAGCATGAA
Organism: Epsilonema sp. ZAB3_2; assembly: GCA_030247985.1. NCBI lineage: Eukaryota > Metazoa > Nematoda > Chromadorea > Desmodorida > Epsilonematidae > Epsilonema > Epsilonema sp. ZAB3_2. The sequence continues at coordinate 35,835 of JASAMW010003007.1, forward strand.
TTCGTTCGGGCCACCCAAACTTATTTGGAGTTGGGAAATGAAGAAAACTGGTGATTACGGTATCGAAATCATCCCTGTGCGCAGTTCTGTTTGTTGGTTGCAGAGATGCAAGGTTCCACCATTGCCACAATGAGTAAAGATAGAAGATGTAGCCCAAATTACCCCCATTTGGCCAGACCCCTCAAGGTTTACAAGGAACCTTTTTTTTGAAAAAGGGTAAGCTCAAGGATCAGTTTGATACAGTAGCACGTTGACAAATATTGTGCCAAGGTATACTTTCCTACCTAACCGTTAGGTAAAGTAAAGTATAAAACGGAAAAGTGGAGATCGGTGTTCTTGGGGTGGGCCTAAATTTGCTTTCGTAGATTATTCTCGTGAATGGCGATGTATTATTGAATCTTGATTTTTGCTAGGATGAATTCGCTCTGAGAAGCCATACACTAGCGGACAAGGCCCACAAGGACGGGAATTTGACGGATATCATTCCGACTTTTGTCCCAGGTATGCATGTTACTTCTGTTGTAAGTAATGTTTGGCTTTAAAGGTTAGACGGTGTGTATGGCTAGATTATTACATGGACTTGTCTTATGTTTTGGCTTAGGCTGTTCTGCCGTGTTCAGATTAGCGACTTACCTCAGAAAAGCATTGGTTTGCATGTAGCCACAACTTTTTTGGACGGACGTAACTAATCTGAACGCAGCATTACAAATAGACTTCGTCCTATGGTCTGATCAGTAAGAGTTCGATATGGCATTCAAGGCGCGTTGCGTAAAATAGATTCACAAATGCGGACTTCTGTCCGTGCTTTGTGTACTCCTATTTCGCAGAAGTACATGCAATCTACACAGGACTTGAGTCCCATAGCGAACTCTGTCTGGCCAGACTATTCCTAGGTTATTTAGCGATCGTTGTTTGTTTTTTCAAGGCCAACCCGATTTTGTGTCAAAGGACAACGGTGTTCGCGTTTCCACAATGGAACAGATGGGAAAGCTGAAGCCTGCATTCGTCAAACCTCACGGGACTATCACGGCTGCAAACGCTTCATTCTTGGTAAGGTACTGTAGGGTAAATCCCGACACCTATGCTTTTCTGAACTTGCCGATTCAGCAAATGATGAACATGGTAGCTCATTTGAAAGAGGAGAGGTCAAGAAATCGATGGTACAATACGTGTGTCATCGGTCGTATGGTTGCTGAGATATGCTACGTATTGGTGTCAGGGTTTACCCCCGTGTTCGGATTTACCCCACAGTACCCTATTCTTAGAAGTTTGTATCGGTGCTTACGGGGTCGTCGACGTCATTTGTTGTCAATTCTTCTTTTCACTCGTTACTTCGTTATGAATTTCTATTGTGTTTTTATGAAGACGGACGGTGCTTCGGCTTGTCTGCTGAGCACTGAAAAGAAAGCGAAAGAGCTGAACTTGAAACCCCGTGCGTACCTGAGGGATTTTCTCTTCGTTGCGGTTGATCCTATTGATCAGCTGTTGCTGGGGTAAGTTGGAGTGCATTACAACGTACAGTATGTGCGTATGTAGTTGTAGTCTCAGTTTTTGACATTTTCCAAGGAGCAGAGTTATTCCAGCGAAAGCGAAGGTCGCGGTGGCCCTGGGTCATGAATAGCCGAAACATCAAAATCGCTAGTTCACCCAAGCAGAACACAGTGACGAAATATTTCGTCGTCTCTGGGTGAACTCGTGGCTTTGATGCTTCAGCTGGTTGTGACCACCAGCATTTTAGAGCTCCACTACGCGTTGCTGTCTATTTTTAGACCTGCGAATGCGATTCCTAAACTTCTGGACAAGGCTGGACTGAAAATTTCGGATATTGATGTCTGGGAAATACACGAAGCATTCGCGGTAACAAAGCAGATTGAATTATAGTAGCACTAGAATTGCTGGGACCCATGTATTATTTATCTCCGGTTCTAGCGACCGTAGAGCAAAGCGGTTAAAAATCTCTCGATAACTTTAGCTCGCCTCGAAAATAAAAAAAAACCGCATGCGTCTACGTGCTCTCTGTGTCGAGAAATCGCCAATTTCCTTAAGTACTAAAAATGTACACTTTTTTCGATTATTCAACATAAATGAACAAGCCGCAAAAATTTTTTCATTCAAACTAGCCTATCCTATGTGGAATTTGATGCAGATTTCAAAAATAGTATTGATGTTTCAAAAAAATTAACCCTTACCCAAAAATTGTCCAAAATGTACAAACTTTGCAAAATTATATATTAGGGGTTAAATTTTTTTGAAACACCGATACTATTTTTGAAATCTGCATCACATTTTACATAGGATAGGCTACTTTTAATCAAAAAGTTTTTGCGGCTTGTTCAGTTATGCTGAATAATTGAAAAAAGTGTACCTTTTTAGTACATTTGTAGTACTTTTAAGGAATTTGGCGATTTCTCGACGCAGAGGGCACGTAGACGCATGCGGTTTTTTTTATATTCGAGGCGAGCTAAAGTTATCGAGAGATTTTTAACCGCTTTGCTCTACGGTCGCTAGAACCGGAGATAAATAATACATGGGTCCCAGCAATTCTAGTTCTACTTTTAGGGTACTATGGGGTACCGGCCGTGGAAAAATTTTGCCGCCAAAGAGTCAGGGCTACAATTGCAATGGACCGATTGAGACAAGTGTAATATCCCCATCGATTCCTTGAACTCTTCTCAAGTGGAGCTATTGTGTTCATCATTTGCTGAAACAACAGTTCACAGGAGCTTAGTTGGCCGGGTTTAGCCCATAGCACTTCTTTGTATTTGCAACACCTTTGTTAGACCGTAGTTGGTATCGAATCGCTAAATTCATTCTCTTTCCCTTTTGTAGGGCCAAGTACTGGCAAATCTCAAGGCCATGGACTCAGATTACTACGCTAAGAACGTGCAAGGACGAAGCGGCAAGGTAAGGTTGTGCTTACCCCACTCCCATAGCTCAGTGGTATTAGGCGTGCCATCGCCATCTGGCAGGTTCGATTCCTGCGTCGTCCCCTATTTTATTTTTTCTGTTTTCCAGCTACCATTCCCTCTCCGCCGTAGCTCAGTGGTAGAGGGCGCGCCTTCGCCATCCGGCAGGTTCGATTCCCGCGTCGCCCTCAGTTTTCTTTTTATTACTTCAACCAAATTTCTGTTGCCACCATCTCCTGCCATGGCTCAGTGGTAGAAGGCGCGCTTCCGCCATCCATCCGACAGGTTCGATTCCTGCCTCGTGCTCGCCGACTTCATGTCTATTTTTCTTCTTTCCAGCTCGGTCAGATTCCCGTGGATAAGCTGAATCTGTGGGGCGGTTCAGTGTCCATCGGTCATCCTTTCGGCGCCACTGGTGTACGCTTGGTCACTCACGCGGTTAACCGATTGCATAAGGAAGGCGGACAGTTGGCGATGGTGGCTGCTTGCGCCGCGGGTGGACACGGACATGCGATGATTGTGGAAAGGGCATGAATAAAGAGGGAAGAAGGGTTCATTCATATATTGCCTAAAGGAAACATCAGAGGGAAGGGGGTTGGTGAGGTTAACTCCTCCCGGATTTCAAAGTCTCTGTGGTCAACTGGTTGTGCAACCTTTGACAACCGACATATGGAGGAGTTGTGCAACTGTTGACAACCAACATATCAAAAGTGCGTAACCATGGCAACGGTTGTCAACGGTTGCACAACTGCTATATGTTGGTCGTCAAGGGTTGCACAACTCCTCCATATGTCGGTTGTCAACGGTTGCACAAGCAGTTGGCGTCGGAGACTTTGAAATCCGGGAGGAGTTAAGCCATCCTCTATTTAGATAGATGGTCACAGAGCGACCTTGGACGACCAAAGTGCGATGTCGCACTAGATCGCATTTTTTTGAGAATTTTTTCAAACGTTTTACCAGTGAACCGGCATTTGTGGACACTGTCGATTTTGACGACAGTGGTCGCATTGTGGTCGCTGCGACCATTTGAATGGAGGATGGGTTAACCGATACCGACCTTACGGCCCTGCGGCGGTTGTTACGTGTTTTGAGATAGCCTTCTCGGCCATGTACTTTACGTCTGAATCTGTGAACAAAATAATATTTTGTAACAGCAGGAACAAGTTTTCGGAGTTTTATTGCCGCGATGCCGCAGGCTAGGGTCGGTATCGGTTAAACGAAAGTCAGTGTACCGCTAATAGGGAGAGCAAATTTATATTGTAACGTTTCTTTCTGTATGAGTGCACTGGTGATAATTCGTGATAAGAGAGAAAATAATACTATTTTATTTTGAAGTAATAGTGCAGGTGGGAACGGTACGTTTGCTATTTATGTGACAAAAAATGCCCCTTGCCCGCCTCGCAAACGTAATGTGCATACGTACTGTATTGTATACCCATGTACATATACATACATAATATATTTTTTGTTTATTACATTACACACCGTATACGTACGTACCGTACGTAATGCTTATTTTTATTTTTACAGTACCATCAAGCAATATCGGGGTTAGAGTATGTCTAATTAACCAAGAAGGCCTAATACTTATTGTGTAGGATTCCGCGGCAAAACAAGAACTCCTAAAATTTAGGAGTCTGAACTTTCTCTAGTAGTTCTTGCTTTATTATCGGAAAATAATATTGAAGTAGCATAACATTCGAAAAAAAAGAAAAGAAGGAAAAGAAACAAAATCATGTTATGTTATGCTACTTCAATATTATTTTCCGATAATAAAGCAAGAACTACTAGAGAAAGTTCAGACTCCTAAATTTTAGGAGTTCTTGTTTTGCCGCGGAATCCTACACAATAAGTATTAGGCCTTCTTGGTTAATTAGACATACTCTAAGCCCGGAATGGCTTTAGGGTCGATTATTGAGTCCCTAGGTACGCAGATTGAGATACTGTAGTTTCGTGTCAGCCTTTTTCATGCCTCAACCAATGAAATGGCAATCATTCAGAATTTTCAAAGCGAGTAAGCAAGCAGTTTGCCACCACTGCGGCAGTTATCCATAGCCGTTGGTTCTCCACGAGTCCAGCTGCTCCGTTTCCGTCGTTCGCTAAAACGATCTGGTTGCACCCGTCTTTATCTGCGCAGCAGCAGATTTGCAAAGGCCCCACCACACGTTTCCCGGTATTTTTGTCTTTCATTTCGACATTGCAGCAGGTTTCGCACTGTACTGTCGCGTGGCTGTTGCCTATGGCCGAGGCTGTCATAATTTTGTGCGACAATTGAACCGGTGGCGTGTCACAATCGAGAGGAAAGCACTGACCTTTGCCCTTTTTGCCGTCTTCTTCGAAAAGGTTCACACACGACTGTTTGTCTTCGTTGTACGGTAGCGTCACGGTTGTACTACCGAGGAAGGGAACTCGGATGTGAGTTTGGTTGATCCTCTGCTTTTGAAACCAGGTCGGGCAGTCTTGTAAGCTTGCTTTGTCGGGAAATACGCCTTGATTGCACTTGATAGAGCGGCTCAAATGGAGTTGGTGGAGAAGAAGCGAGAAAGACGAATACAGAAGTGGGCGGAAAAAAGTGAGCTTCATCTTTGTTGGCTGGATGGAAAGAGGAGAAAAGAAAAATAAAAAGTATGAGCGATTGAAAAGGGGCGACCGGTCAGACGGAGAGAAAATAATTGGAATGACACGAAAAACTTTTTATACACACATAAAAATGCATGTACGTACTGTACTATTCTGGGTAGCTTAACCTCAGCTTAGAACCAAATGCTTCATTTCAATGGTGGTGCGTGCTTCATGGTTGGCACGATGTTAACGCTGACTGTCCTTCTTTTGCTTTTTACGCGGTAGCACAGCCAACTCAAAGCATACACGATGGCGTGTATCACCGTGATGACACTGCAACCCAACCAGATGCCAGCTTGACCGCCCAAATTGCTCACCGCCATGACAAATGTGAACGCGTACTTCTGCTCCAGCTGTTATAAAACAAAACGCAAAGACACATCATCCGGAACTCATTCACATAGGGACATACGCTGGCCATAGCCGGGCTTGTCTCTATTCATAGATGTAGCACAGTAATATGTACGCATGTTCTATTATGTACTGGCACCCAAGGTGGAAAATATCGGGAAAAGATTGGAGCAAAAATTTGGCAAGATATTGTCGCAAAAATTGGAGAAAAATTTGGGATTGATTTTCCCATTGTTTTCTCCGTCCGTCCGCAAAACCAAAAATAAGGAGGGGAAACGAAACATCCTCTCTTGTCCCTAGTTTTTCTGTCCCATAATTCCCACTAATTCCCATCCAGAATATGTACAGTACCTTTGTGTATTCCATGACTGGGTATCCCATTCTAATGATGGTCAACGTCCTGCCTTCTTCTATGCCATACTGCTGGTGCAAATTGTGATGTTTCATGGCCATCCAGACATCTGTCTGATTGATATCTGACAAGGTCACAGTGGGATGGAACTGCCATTCCTTACACAACGGCTCGCACTCACTTTGGCACTGCTTAATCTGATCCAAATGCAGATTATAGCAGTAATCATAGAAGTAACTGCTGTAGGAATTGTAGTTGCTGGAGTAGTTGTAGTAGTTGTTAGAGTAGTTGTAGCTAGTATTGTAGTAGTTGGAGTAATTTGAGTTGTAGTTGTAAAAATTGGAGTAATAATAACTCGAATAGTTGTAGTTGGAGTAATTCGAACGGTAGACTATCTCGGCTTCAAGCAACGCCATGTTAGTCTCACCACAAGCGTTGCACGGCTTGCAGTAACCGGCCATCCAGCAGGCTTCAAAACAAGAATTCGGCGTCGTATCCTCTGTGCAGCCCGCCTTCTTTGAACGCAGGATCAGACGCGGATTCAGGGCGATCGAAGCTATTTTTCCTTCCGGGATTTGGTAGGGGTCGAAATTGGACTCTTCGTAAGGCAAACCGAACTCTAATTCGTAGCCGTTAAAGGGGGATCTGGCCGAAAGTTAGTACGTAGGAGGCAACTTTGATATTTTGAACATTCGAAAGCACGATTCGATCTACATAACCCCATAGGATGGGGCCAATTTTGCTTCTGTGATTCAGAGAAACCATACAGTACATACATAGGTTTCTAGACGTATGTAAGTATGTGTAGGGGATAGAGACAAAATCGGCTCCTAAACGTGGGGTTACAGGGGGTTAGGTAGCCGGCAAAAACCTGAGGCGCAAAATGTCAAATTCACCTTTTTGCATGCCACCTTCCGGCACCTCTTCATATCTACCATACAGTAATTTTGCGCCTCTGGCAGCTGAATTTTGGGGCGCAAATGGAAAACACTGGGGCGGAAATGCGCCTAAAGTTACCACGTACCTAACCCCCAGGGTTAGATCAACAGAGGACAAAATATTTACATAGGGGCTTTCAAAATGTATACTGTAAGAAATCCTAAACAAAACACCCATACAAAATTTCGCGCCAGATCCCCCTTTAATGCGACTGTAACCTTCACCAGAGTATACGTCGTGATCGGAAGGGCTGAAGAGCCAAAGAACCATACCGTCCGGTCCTGGCCACACCTGTTCTTTGCCTGCCATAATAATGCAAATTAATTGTGCACGATTTTTTCATGTGCAACGCAAATAAAATCCACTCCTGCAATCAACTAGTATGTACCGTATGACGTACAGTAGATAGGTACTAGTATCTACGTAGTATACTGTAAATCGCAACGCAACAGCATACTATGTACAATAACAGTCTCCTTCGTTTACACTGTGTGCTCCATTCTTTCCCTAAGCCCAATTATATATTTTTGGTAATAGTACCTGGCACGACAAAGCAACCTTCTCCGGTAAAATTGCGGCGCGCAATAATGGCCCTTGTTCCTGCGGTACTGCAGCAATCCCGACTTGTTGTTTTCCTTTCTTGAATGAATTTGTCACAGTACTTGAGAATATCGTCGCAACGAAAGCCATAAGCCTGCGCGACCTTAAGAGACGTTTTCTGTAAGGATTGAGAGTAGCCTGTAGTATAGGCGGAAGGGGGGTACTTTTTGTGAATCGAGATAATATGCCTATCGGATTCCCCATCAAAAACTGCATATGTTGATGAAGTTTTAGGAAAAAATTTGTTCAGGCATCATCGAGATATTCATGGGTAAAGGTGGGAGGTCGCATTTTTGCGTTTTTCAACGTTTTTAGCCATATTTCAGCAACCGCAGGGCTTAGAGGGCTACAATTTCGTACACACATACATCGCATAGGGACCCAAGTCTGGACCAATTTTGAGCCCAATCGGCCAGCTGTATGGCGAGATATAGCGTCACAAAGTGCATTTCTGTATATTTTGCACCTGTTGCAAATTTAGTTTTTTGAATACCACGGCGCGAATACATGCCCTGCACGGGGTAAAATTTTGAAAGCAAGTAGAAAAGGGTTAGGCCTAAAAACTTTAGTACTACCGCAAAAAATCTCTATAATTGGAATTGGGACTACAGTCCTCTCGAATAGTGAAAAATACAGCAAAAATTTTCCCGCCTTTTTTATTTTTCAAGATAAATGAGCAATACCACTGAAATTTTTTCCTCGTAAGTAGCCTATCTTTGTAGAATTTGATGTAGATTTCAAAAATGAAATTGTTTTTCCCAAAAATTTAACCCCTAGCATATAATTTTGCAAAAGTAGTATATTTTTGTGAATTTAGGGTAAGGGTTAAATTTTTTGGGAAAAACAATTTTATTTTTGAAATCTACATCAAATTCTACATAAGATAGGCTACTTACGAGGAAAATGTTTCAGTGGTATTGCTCATTTATCTTGAAAAATAAAAAAGGCGGGAAAATTTTTGCCGTATTTTTCACTATTCGAGAGGACTGTAGTCCCAATTCCAATTATAGAGATTTTTTGCGGTAGTACTAAAGTTTTTAGGCCTAACCCTTCTCTACTTGCTGTCAAAATTTTACCCCGTGCAGGGCATGTATTCGCGCCGTGGTATTCAAAAAACTAAATTTGCAACAGGTTCGAAATATATAGAAATGCACTTTGTGATGCTATATCTCGCCAAACAGGTGGCCGATTGGGCTCAAAATTGGTCCAGACTTGGGTCCCTATGGGATGTATGTGTGTACCAAATTGTAGCCCTCTAAGCCCTGCGGTTGCTGAAATATGGCTAAAAACGTTGAAAAACGGCAAAAATGCGACCTGCCCACCTTTACTCATGAATATCTCGATGATGCCTGAACAAATTTTTTCCTAAAACTTCATCTACATATGCAGTTTTTGATGGGGAATCCGATAGGCATATTATCTCGATTTACAAAAAGTACCCCCCTTCCACGTACTATGCAACCGCTACAGAAAACCTTTCTTAATCGGACTGTCGTCGTATTGCTGCCAAAATGCTAGCTCGGCTTTCAGCGATTGCAGTGTTTGCAGGTTTGCCACAGGATGAAATACAGCGTTTCTTTCTGCATGTTGTTGACTTGCGGACAGCTTCTTAATAAGCTCGTCGGATAAGCCTGTTCATGAAAGGAAAAGTGATGTAGGTTTCCGCTTGTCTAAAAAGTTTCAGTACACCTACTGTACGCTCATACTGTGTACAGTAATCCCATAATGGACCAAAGGAGCCAAAAAGCAAAAAGGGAATACTTCACTATAATAATCGCAAGCCTGATCCAGTGAATCCTACTTTGTATTTTCTAGCCGACCTCACCTCTGAATATTTACATTTCTTGCACATTGTACCAAGAGTCCATCGTACCTATATGTATGTATGTATGTTCATGCAATATAGGTACATTTACAACATGTAGGTTGCTACTTTACGAAAAAGCTAAATTTATGGAGCAAAATGCTGTATTTTTGGTTTATTTTTATGTTGTTACCGTCTTTCTTCATCCTCGTAACGTTCAGTCCTCCCAGAAAACATATGTTGATGTCGGGCAACAATAGTTCGGGCACATGCTCACTGGTTGTTTCAGTTACGAAGGGGGCGTTTTGAAAGCCCTGTATCACACTGACGAAACCGACAATAGCACATGCTGTAGCCGCCAAAAGTACGCAGAACCACAGAAGTTTAGAAAAGTAAGAGTCGGAGGTTTGTGCAGCCTGATAATAATGCAAAAATCCGTGACAGGTGGTGGATTCGTAGAAGTTTCCCTTGCCACCGTCCATGGTGACCATTTTTTTGAAAAAATGTACGGTCGTACCTATTTGTTGCGTGTAGCTGATTGTCTGACACAAAGCTTTGTGTTTGACGTCTTGTTTGATGAAGCGGAAAATGTCAACAATAAGTCGATTATCCAAATTATATTTGCGTGCGAACAAAAAGATAGTCATATTTTTCTGATGAAGATAACACGAAAAAATCGGCACAGAATATTACAGTACGCTTCTGCTTTTGGCACCTGTTGAGAGTGTAGTATGTGGGTGTCAATAATATTTCATTTAAAATACAAGTACTTATGTACGTAATGTTAGCTGAGTACATACATACATATGTCTACTGTACCTTGACATACAACATTACAGTACATACATACACACAAATCTAATGATGATTGATTATACTTACTAGACTACTGTAATGACTCGTGTATAACCCCCTTCGTGTATAACCCCCCTCGTATATAATCCCCCAAATCGGCGACTAACGTCAATTGCACTCGTGTATAACCCCCGAAGCATGCAAAAATCGGTAGAAATTGAAGGTTTTGCTAACATGGAGAGGTGTTTTTTAGCGTTTTCTAAGCTAAAACAGAAGCAGTAATTGTCTTGTCAGGCAATTTTGAAGCATCTGCCATGTCACAAAGAGTACAAACAAGGAGGCGGAAAAAATAATAGGCTCTAAACCCCACTTTTGATAAATGCACTCGTGTATAACCCCCCTTCGTGTATAACCCCTCTCGTATATAACCCCCCAAATTGGCCACTAATTTTTTGACAACCCCATGGGGTTATACACGAATCATTACAGTATTGCTATTTCAGTTTTATGGGGGTGCTCTGAAGATGGCTGCTGTTTGGGGGTTAAAAAAATTTTCAAGTTAAATTTTTTTGCAGATCATCCACAGCTAGCAAGCACGCACTATGCGTATTGCGTAATGCATACAGTATGCATGCATACTAAATAAATTTATTGCACGAGTTCTATCACCACCCCTATGTACCTATCCGCCGGTGAAGTTAGAAAATAATCCGAAAGAAGCAGAGTTTACAGAAAGGTGACTCTCTTCTTTAGCTCGTTGACTTCTTCTCGTCCCCATTCAATCACGCAACCTCGCGAATAGCCGGACAAAGTTGCAGACTCCTCCGCCGACCATCCGCCTAGCATTATACGGCATCTGAAGGCGAAGCAAGAAAAGAAGAGAAGAAAAAAGATGTGCGTAAGTATCTCTTCGTATGTACAGTAGCTATGTATACTATGTATGTACGTACTGTATCTCCATCTGTTTACTGGTAGCATTCGGCGTCCTTTTCCAGAATGGGCAAACGGCACGGCACAGCTCTCGGCCGCATGTCAGGAATGTAGTTGCACGGTTCTTCCGAGGCCATAATTTGAGCAGATACTCGCTTAGCCTCTTCTGCCCCAAAAGTATCCTTGGCTTTTCTCCTTGAACAGAGCATGAAATTTAACGTTGTGAACAATAAAAGCAGAAGCACGGCGCATAGTGGTGGACAAAAAAAGATATGCCGGAGCTTGTTTTTTGAACGGCGATTAAAGGCCAGTGGTAACTTTAGAGGAAACCAGCAGAAATTTTAAAAATGTGAAAAATGGTAAAAAATTCAGGAACTCTGTGCTGTGCACAGTTGTATCTGAGAGCAATAATGTAGCTTGGTACAACCGAAATTGAAATGTTTTAGGTTGAAAATGTTTTATGTCTCGCTGATGCTTTGGCATTCAAATCATTATATTTATTTAGGCCCATACGTACACTATTCTTCCCTTTATTGATGCCGCAAAACGGGTCCCGAATTGTTGATTATTGTTATTGATACGGTTATTGATGCATAAAAATTTGTTTTCACACATCAAAATTATCAATAATATCAAATTAAATTCAAGGTCTAATCACTATATCTTATTATGCTATATTAAAATTAAATTTTTGGAAAATTCCTGCTGGTTGCCTAACGTTACCACCGCCCTTTAATGTTTAGAAAGTACGTACCAGGGGCTATTAAGATGAAAGTACAGTATTGCATAGTACTGTCCTACATAACATAGTACGTAGTAGCTTACTGTCCGCACGCATGGAATCTCCGGACAAGCAGAATATCGCCAAACGAAGGACTGAAACAAAGCCAAAGAAGACACGGCATGGCCAGGCACACAGGAACTTAGTACTTTGTCTCCTGTTATATAATATAATATCAGTATTCGCTACTTGCGCTAAAAATTTTGGGCGGTGGTTGCGAGGTGGCCTCGCGGATTATGCGGTACATTTTTTATTGTATACTGTAAACCCTCGTATATAGCCCCCGGGGGCTATCAAAACGTTAGTCGCCGATCAAGGGGGACTATATACGAGGGGGCTATACACGAGGGGGCAATACACGAGGGCATTTTACACTTGCACCCAAAGTAGGGTTTTTGACCTCCTGAACTCATTTATGACGGTTATTTTGCATGTTTCCAAGCTCCTCTAGTCATAAAAGCAGCTTTTAGCTGATTTTAAAACTGTGAAATTTTTCTGTTGTCAATAATTCTTGTCGAAGCAAAAACACACGTTTTCCGTTGCTTTTCGCGTTTTGCTATATGGGGGGGGGGGCTATATGCGAGGGCAAATGATGTTTAGTAGCCGATTAGGGGGCTATATACGAGGGGGCTATATACGAGGGGGCTATATTCGAGGGGGCTACCAACGAGGGTTTACACAGTACAAGTATTGATTCGTGCCGAAAAACGTCGTGGTGGTGGTGGTGGTGGTGGTTTTTACATTCGCAAACTGCACGATACGGCAAACCCAGCTCTACTAACGGTCATCTGGGAGCGAAGACAGAAAACAAGACGACGATGACCACGTCAGCCGGGCCAGTTTCGATCTGATCAAAACTATTATACCACAGGGCCAGCTAGCTACGTACCACACAAAAGTTTTAGCTCAAATATAGGTAGCGAATCTGCCTTTACCATCCGCAAGCTACAATCGGTTCGCAGACTTTTGTGCAATCCCGTTCGCCATTTTCTAAGATTTCGCCGGGATTATCGGATGGCCATTCTGCACGCGCCGTTTTAAGGATGACGACAGCGCATAGCAGAATAGATGGAAAAATCTTCATGGTACGGCACCGCAACGCAAATACTAAAATTACGTACTTATACATTTGCTGTGCACAGCATTACAATACTGGTACAGTACGTTTGTGAGGTACCTACAAGCACAAGGTTGGTGTCGTATGCGTACGTAACGTGCTGCTTCTATCTGCTGCAAATTAGTGTTGAACATTGTTGTACACGAGCGCACATAGACACAACAACAGGCTGCAATTAAGCTTTTGTGCACACAGACACATAAAAGGCTGCAACTACCCGTTTGCCGTGGATTTGTTGTCCGTTTTGATGTACAGAATAAAACGTAAATACAGAATAAAGTATTTTATTTTGCTGTACGTATTTTGTCAATTTTTTTACATAAGAACTGCATGTACAATATTACACGTACGCAACTGTAACATATCCATCGCAAGGATATTCTGATACAATAGTACACAAATATTAGCAATTTCAATTCCAAAATTGCCGCCCACACCTTGGCATCCAACTTGGGTTTTACTTTGACCTAAAAACAACAAGATCTACGTATTGACTTGGGCTTAGGCTTTAGCTACGGACTTTGGTTTAGGTTTAGGCTTGGGAATGAACTTGTTCAGCATAGGCATACATAAGCCTAGCTATGGACTTGGGTTTGGGTCTGGTTTGGTCTGGTATCCGCTTAAAAAAATTTCAGGTCGCTCCACAACATTTTATTGAAAATCCATTCTCGCTTTTATTTCCCCATAGCTGCTCATTTTCGTCGTATTGGCCGTTGCTGAATGGTCGGTTACGGTTTTTTCTTCTTTCGTCTGTACTTAGCGACGTCCGTTTCCCGTTGCGCCTGTTTTTTCTATCCCACTTGACCTCCTTTTCTCTTCGGTCTAACATGCAGCAGCGTTTTCTCCCTTTCTTAGCTTTGACAATGGCATCCACTGTTTTTGTTCAAGTCTCTGCCTCCACGGGTGGCAGAGCGAAGCTCAGCTGCTACAATGGGAAACTGGGCACAGTTCGTGCTAAGCTTCAGGATTGCAAGACCTATTTCGATCATCAGCCATCCGCCGGGGAAATGAGTCATCCGATCCACATCTCACGCGTCACAATTCACTTTTACGACCAAGGCCATTACAGTGGATTATTTTAAGGCTATGTAGCTGTCGATCGAAAGGGGAAATTTAGTGACTGAGCTCATCCGGGTGTGTAGTCAAATGGTTAAGGCGCTCGCCTGGAACGCGAGAGGTCCAGGGTTCGATTCCCTGGCACATCTGGCAGGCAAATTGTCCTTTCCCTGCGGGCTAACTTTGAGGAGCCGTACACGACGAACGCAACGTTGTAGGATGGTAGGGTATGCACGTGGTAGGTATTTATCAGGGCAAAATGCGGAACATGTTTACCACTAGGTAGTTCCCTCACGCTGGCTGGTAGCGATCACGTCACGATCAATCAGCAATCACACGCAGTCTCCTTGAAAATAATCCACTCCTGTCGTATGTGTGCATCAAGACGATAACCGAGAAAGAAAAGCCCGTTGGAACCTGCGTGCCTGCTCTGCCAGGCTGCAGCCTCGTGAAAAATATGCTGATGGTGCCAAACTTCGCACAAGGATTACTTGATCCGGAACAGGAGAAAGCGGTGACGTTTCACAATTCGTCGCTAGAGTGTGACGAGAAAGACTGCTGCCGGGTGGTGGTTAACGGACTGGTTAAGGGCAAACCCGCTTCGCTACTGGCGCCGGTGGTCGTATTGTGACGTGCCGCGTTAACCGTGTGGACGATAGCGAGAGGCCGAGACCAATCAGACTGAACGGGGATCGAACCCACTGCCTTTGTCGCAGCGCTTGAGGTCTACGCCACCACATAGCCCATATGTAAATACGTACATAAGTATGCATAAGTATGCATATCATGGTGCGTGCAATAAGTTGTACAGTCAGTAGGCCTACCTACCAAGACTAGTACTTACCTCGTACATACCCTAGTACGTACATTGCATACGGTAGGCCTACATCCTACATACGGTATGTTACGTACATCCTACTCCGTGAACCAAAAATCCTATGGTGGGACAGCTATAATTTTTCCCAAAAAAAGTAATGCAAATTATTTGGTCACTGGTATAAAAAATAAAATTTGAGAAAAAAGAAAAAAAAAATTATTTTTTATATCAGTGACCAAATAATTTGCATTACTTTTTTGGGAAAAATTATAGCTGTCCCACCATTGGATTTTTTGATTCACGTGGTACGCCCTTGTTGATTGCATTTTCAAAGTTTCAACAATTTTCACATAGTATAACGTATACCACTGACTGGCCTCGGACGCTATTGCCATATGTATACGGAGAGTACGCAGCAAGTCACAGTATGCTGCTGCAATGAAAATGGGTGCAACAATATCACTGGATCAGAACCAACAGCACCACCGGAGCCAACTTTACCACCAAAGGTCGCTCAAGTAAATATGGGTTCTAAAACTCTTCTGGTGGCATTACTGGGTTTGCTTTGCAACTTGTAATGGTGCAAAGCGCCTGCTAGCAAAGAGAAAAGGCTTTTTGTGATGAACTGTTTACAATCGAGCTCGCATCGTACAGTACTCACTAATTATACTGTGGAATAATGTGTGTAGATCAAATAAAATTGTGTAATCAAGCTAAAAATCTTTTAGCAGCCATCAACTTTGCCGACAACAACGCCGACACCAACCTTGTCGACGAAATTCGCTCAAGTAAATCGGGGTACTAGCTGGACTGTTCTGGTGGCACTACTGCTGGTTTTGCTCTGCAACTTCTGAAGTGTCTTAGCCTTCATGTAGCTAGAGAAAACGGTTTTTTTGTGATGAACTGTAACAACTCTTATCATAATCACTGATTGTTACAAGGCTGTGGAATATTGCGTGACTCAGACTGTAGACCAGAAATAATCTTTTTATCTTTGACTAGACAAGTCATTCTTCGCCTTTACAATATTTCCTCACAGCTGCTCATTTTCGTCATACTGACCGTTTCTGGATGGTCGGTTGCGGTTATTTTTCTTCCTTCACCGTCCGTTTCCGTTTTTTATCTCACGTGACCTCCTTTTCTCTTCGGTTCAACATGCAGCAGCTTCTTTTCCATAACCTAGCTTTGATAGTGGCGGCATCCACTGTTTTTGCTCATGTCTCAGCCTCAACGGGTGGCAAAGCGAAGCTAAGCTGCTACACTGGGAAACTGGGCACTCATCGTGCTAGGCTTCACGATTGCAAGACCTTTTTCGAGCACCAGCCTTCCGCCGGGGAAACGAGTCATCCCATTCAAATCTCACGCGTCACAATTCACTTTTTCGACCAAGAACACTACAGACAGTGGACTATTTTTTAAGGTCTTTGATTCCATACCTGCGGCCGAACTTTGCGAAGCTGTAGACCACGATTACCCACTGGCCTGGTGCGAATAGTAGGGTTTAGGGTACCGTTATGTACGTATGTACACGTACAGTATGTGGGCAAAAATGCCGCAGCACGTTTGCCACATTTCCCACACGGACCTTTTGATCGCTGGCTGATCGTTAGTTGTTGAAACATACCCATCCTAGAAAATAATCCACTCCTGTCGTATGTGTGCATCAAGACGATAACCGAGAAAGAAAAGCCGGTTGGAACCTGCGTGCCTGCTCTGCCAGGCTGCAGCCTCGTGAAAAATATGCTGATGATGCCAAACTTCGCGCAAGGACTACTGGATCCGGAACAAGAGAAGGCGGTGACGTTTCACAATTCGTCGCTAGAGTGTGACGAGAAAGACTGCTGCCGGGTGGTGGTTCACGGACTGGTTGAGGGCAAACCCGCTTCTCTGCTGGCGCCGGTGGTCGTATTGTGACGTGCCGCGTTATTTGCAGAGCTTGAAGAAGTATTGTAGGCCGCATAGCCGCATGTACTGTACATACAGTAGTAACGTAATTTTTGCTTTCCACGGGTGTGGAATTTGCTTTCCATGGGTGTGGAATCCACAAACACGGATTAAATTAGTACGTAGAATCTGAGGTACAGTACAGTATCTTGAACAGTTTGCCAATGATGAAGTGCACTTGCTTTGCTGAGCATAGCTTCTTAGGTAACTTATACTTTACAGTAGGCACATATTGTGGTACTGTTATACAATTTTTGCCCTTGATTGAATTCCAAGCGTCTCCTACAATTTTCGCATACACCACAAACTGGCCTGTGGTGTGGACGTGGACGCTATGGCCGTAAGTATATTTTGAGTGTACGCAGCAAGTCACAATATGCTGCTGCAACGAAGATGGGTGCAACAATATCACTGGATCAGAACCAACGGCACCACCTGAGCCAAGCTTACCACCAAAGGTCACTCAAGTATATCGGGGTACCAGCTAGCTTGACTCTTCTCTGGTTGGAACTACTGGGTTCGCTCTAAGGACAAAAAGGCTATTTTTGATGAACTGTTTGCAAGCTACTAAATAAAATTATCGTAAAACTCCGTGTATTAACCCCTTCGAACATATGTACGTAACCCCTTCGTGTATCACCCCCTATTTGGTGACTAACGATTTTTTATCCCCCTCTTGCCAAAATTTCGAAAACGGGCGTTAATGTTCAAATAAAGCAAAATGAGCATGAGGGGTGGGTGATGATTTGGCACATTTTGCCTTTGGTCTCGTATAACGACTTCTTTTCCCCATTCGATCATGCAACCTCGGGAATAGCTGGACAACGTTGCCGACTCTTCCACCGACCACCCGCCTAGCATTACACGGCATCTGAAAAGAGAAAAAGAAAAAGATGCAGGGTACTACGGGGTAAATAAATATCCGACCATGATAAAATCCGGCCAGCTAAGTTTCAGTTTAGGGCTGCATGTCTGCAACTACTGCATATCTCAGCAACAATGAACCGATTGAGAAAAAAAAATATTATTTATTACACAGATCGATTCCTTGACCTACTCTTTCAAATGTACCTAACCTACCTATCCATTCAGTACCTGCTTACGTATTTGGTTCATCATTTGGCGGAAAAAAATGCAAGTTCAAAGGAGCTTATCAGCTTAGGCGCCCGGGTTTTACCCCACGGCCGGGCTTTACTCCACATGTAGGTACTACAGTCTACACCTACTTATCGCCATATTATCTATGTACAATGTATTTGTATTTGTACAATCTTCATCTGTTTACTGGTAGCATTCGGCGTCCTTTTCCAGAATGGGCAAACGGCACGGCACAGCTCTCGGCCGCATGTCAGGAATGTATTCGCACGGTCCTTCAGTGGCCATCATGTGAGCAGAAACTTTTTGAGCCTCTTCTGCCCCAAAAGTATCCATGGCTTTTCTCCTTTAAAATAGCTTGCAATTTAAACGTTATGAACAATATAAAAGCAGAAGCACGGCGCAGGGTGGTGAAAAAAAGTGCCGAAGCTTGTTTTTTGAATGGCGATTAAGGTTTAGAAAGTACGTACCAGGAGCTATTAACGAAAGTATAAGTACGTACCTATGTACAGTATTGCATAGTTACTGTACTGCATAGTGCGTAAGTACGTACTTAGCTTACTGTGCGCACGCATGCAATCTCGGGACAACCAGAATATCGCCAAACGAAGGACTGAAACAAAGCCAAAGAATAGCAAACGCACACTGGCTCTTTCTGGCGTCTCCTGTTACATAAAACAGTATTCGTTACTTGCGCTAAGAATTTTGGGTGGTGTTCGCGAGATGGCCTCTCGGTACATTTTTATTATTTTGCGTAGTGATCGGCGTCGAAACGTCGTTTCAGTCATCCGGGAGCGAAAGGCATAAGAAAAGACGACAAAAAATACATACAACATCGACGACCACTTCAATCGGCCAGCCCCGATATCTATTCACAAGGGCTATCACTCAATAGTCTAGCGCAAATAGCGAATATACAAGAACACCCAGAACGCCTTTACCATCCGCAAGCTACGATCGGTTCGCAGACTTTT
Source organism: Epsilonema sp. ZAB3_2 (assembly GCA_030247985.1). Taxonomy (NCBI): domain Eukaryota; kingdom Metazoa; phylum Nematoda; class Chromadorea; order Desmodorida; family Epsilonematidae; genus Epsilonema; species Epsilonema sp. ZAB3_2. The sequence continues at coordinate 54,918 of JASAMW010003007.1, forward strand.
GTGCAATCCCGTTCGCCATTTTCAAGATTTCACCGGGATCATCCGACGGCCATTCTGCCCTTACCGCTTGAAAGATGACGACAGCGCATATCAGAAAAGCTGGAAAAATCTTCATGGTAAAGGCAGCGTAACGCAATACTGCGTTTATTTATTGAGTGCTACAGTAATAAAGAACTGGTACAGTACAGTACTGGTACAGTACTTTTTTGAGGTACTGCACGTAGGTTGGTGTGTGCGCAGCGAACTTTGCGTCTATCTGCTGCATATTAGTGTTGGACACTTTTGTACAGCGCTCACAACAAAAGCTGGTGCAATTATCCCTTTGTCCTGCCACGTATTTTGGTCCCTTTTGATTACAGGGTAAATTTCCCGATATAGCCTACCGAGCCTGCATTATGTACCTACCACCTATGTACGTAGTACGTACTATTGGCCCCGGTTTCTGGATGTACTGTACAGTATTTTAGTTTGCTGAAGGTACCATTGTCAAATGATTTTTTTACATATGTAAAGCGTACCTTGCTCCGCTAGATGAAACGTACAGGTTTGTTTGAAATTGCACGTAATGTACGTGCACCTGCACGGCAACTGTTAAAAATTTCAACGTAGGTAAGGTAGCAGCGGGCTTCTAATGTACGTACGTACAGTATTTAGTTTCAGAAACAAATGAGAACAGAACAACATACATCGGAATTTGAAGAAAGAAAAGCATAACACATAATTCCTGAAGCAAGGAAGACACCTGCGCTACCACTAAATGAGCCAGGTAAAGGTCAACCAATAAAATACAGAACACACAGGTTCCTTCAAAACTGATCTTTCATCTTCTCAGCCGCGTCTTTCAGCTCGTTGTCCAGCAAGCAGCGACATTCGCTCTTGGCCGACTCCGGATGAGTGGCCTTGTCGCAGGAACCGCATTTCTCCAGATTGTTCTTACAGCCCCCATAACCGCACTTCCAGATAAGGCGAAGTTCGCCGTCTCCGGTTCCCTCGTAGTGACCGCAAGGCATCCGATACCAGTCCTTACCGCCGTCGGGTCGACTCAGTCGCGTTTTATAGTGCAGCAACTTCAATTCCAAAATTGCCGCCCACACCTTGGCATCCAACTTGGGTTTTACTCTGACCTGAAAACAACAAGATCTATTGACTTGGGCTTAGGCTTAGCAAGGGACATAGGCTTAGGCTTAGCAATGGACTAGATTTCGGCTTAGCAATGAACATAGGCTTTGCAGTGGACTTAGGCTTAGGCTTAGCAATGGACATACACTGTAGGCTTGCAAGGGACTTAGGCTTAGGCTTAGCAATGGACATACTAGGCTTAGGCTTTGCAGTGGTCTTAGGCTTAGGCTTAGCAATGGACTTAGGGTTAGGCTTAAAAATGGACATAGACTTAGGCTTAGCAAGGGACATAGGTTTAGCAAGGGACAAACATAAGGCTTAGACTTAGCAATGGACTTATAGGTTTAGGCTTAGCAGTGGAAATAGGCTTAGGCTTAGCAACATTATGATGTTCCAAGTATGTACTATATGTACTTAGTACTTTTTTCCAGGTTTCTCCAAAAAGTACTTTTTACTTACTTTCTCTTTCTACCTGTGTAAACTCACACTGGATTACCCGATTCTACTTTTTCACCTGTTCTTCTTGTTACCGCGCATACCTTCAGTCTTTCGGCATCGATCTTAACCGCTTCCACGACAGCACACACCAGCAGATCGCGAATCTGCAGATCTTGCGCCGCGAAGAGCAGTTGCAGCACGTCCGCCTCATTCCAGACTTTGCTTCCCTCCTCCTTCGAGATCATCCCCTGCATGTGACCCAGCAGTAGCGGCACCGTCTCAGCCTTCACTGAATCGGCCATGAACTCGTCGGCTAGACGCGTGATTTCCACGATGTCTGCAATCGGCATGTCTTTGGTAGCGACTGGAATGCCGAGAAGGAGCTGGAAAAGAAAAAGCACGTACACAACTACAGCAGTGCGGGTTAATAGTTGGCCTGACCGTTCTTCAAGGTAGCACATCGAAAAAGTACAGTAGGTTACATACAGTGCTTGCTTACATAGTATTCGTAGGTTGTCGGGTCTGATAAGAATAGGCTTAGGCCTAGCTGACAGATATAAGCTGAGGCTTACAGTAGTACTAGGCTATGCTAGTAGACGTGTACACGCTCATACCAATAGGATCACCGTGCCACCACGCCCAGGATAGAAGTGGAAAAAAACCAAAGCTCTATTCATACCCGAAGAAAGTTGAGAAAGTCGTCGAAATTCTGTCGCCGAATTTGGATCACCACTTCTCCCTCTCCCGCCGTGAGGGACTTGTCCTTGGCATTCGTGATGTACTGCAGACGTCTTTTGGGTCTATTCACCAGCATGATGTAGAAATACTTGCTCTTTGAGGCGAGCAGACCAGGATTCGTCCAAATTCGACGCAACACGTCCGGCTTGGCCACATCTTGAATGTCCAACGCTACCGTGTTCAGCTCGGATTTGCGAAAATGCTCAATTGACTGCAATTAAGTAATCGTAATCTTAGAACTTCTTCGAAAATGTTTTAAACGCAAGTAGGGTACTGTGGGGTAAACCCGGACAAGGGGTAAACCCGGACACACCTATGTATATAAGCTTTCCTGAACTTGCTGCTTCAGCAAATGATGAACATGGAAGCTCATTTGAAAGAGGATAGTTCAAGGAATCGATTGGCAGAATACGTCTCAATCGGTCGTAAGGTTATGAGATATACTAGGTGTCCGGGTTTACCCCTCAGTACCCTACTTCTAACAGCATTCAAGATAGAAATTTCTAAGAATATTTTCTCCTAAAGAAGAAAGTCTCCTACCCTTACTGCTTCTTGAATATCCATCGAATTGAACTTGAAACGTTGGACTGTCAAGTCAAATGGAAACCAAAAAATTATTCTTATTCGTTTGCGAGATAAACACACAGAACAGAATACAGAACTGATAAAGGATAAAATTTATTATGGTGTTATGGAAGAACGAAATAATGTAGAATCTTTTATTCCACCCCACACTGAACTGAACAGTAACCAAAAACAAGAGCAGCCAAATGATATTCAAATCCAAGAAGAGATCCAGTCAGTCAGACACTTGTTTCTTCTTTTGCCAGTGAAAGTCCACGATCACATCCCATGCAAATATTCAGGATACATTACGAATAATGGTGCGTAAAAATTCGGGCAAACGGGATAATTCGGGCCGCCTCAACCTATTTTGGCTGAAAAGGGAGAAAGGCGACAATCCTGGTATCCAAAGTTGCCCTTGCATTTGTTCAATATCAGATAAGAAAATATTATCTTTTGTTCCAGTCCACCATGAAAAACAATAAAAACCAAAATCAGGAACAACAGGAACAGTACGAACAGAACATTCAGCGCTTGTTGTATTAATGTCAATTTACGACCTGAATAAACGCTTATATAGTACGCAATATTAATTCTGTCGTAAAATATTGCGCAAAGCTTTGGCGATGTTCTGCGTAAGAAGATTCGTCAGGTTAGCACTGAAGAAAGTACTGGGAGGCGTGTGTTTGTAGCCGGCGAAAGTCGTTTGTCTTAAAGGGGGGATGCGGCAAAGATTTTGCTCATAAGACGTTGAACGATCTTTGAATTTGAAAGTTAGTTCAGTGAATCTAAAAGAAAATTTTAGAAAAAAACCGCTCCTCACCTTCATTGTGGAAAAAAGTGCGCGCGCCGTCGTCCGCTCTCATGCGTTTTCTCTACGAGGAGGCAAAATCGCATCGAAACATGGGGGTGGAATCGATTCGTCTTGAAATAGTGCATTCTGACCGAAGGAATTTTCAAAAATCGACCTTCGCCTTCACTATGGAAAATCTTTGCCACATCCGCCCTTTAAATCATGTCCCCACCGAGTGATGTTTTTGAAGTGGTGGAAGAATCCATCTTTCTGCGAGTCCACGTTCATGGATCGGTACCCTGGATAATGCCGTTGCACAAAATGAACCATCATATCTTTTACCGTTTCCGGTTTAACGGCTGCTTTCGGTGAATGCCAGTAATGCATGAAACCGGATACGTTATTCCAGTTAAAAATGGGCACATTTTCCTGGATGTACTTGATCGTTCCACTTGCATTCAACTAGGGCTGTCCCGAATTTCGAATTCGCTTGCATCTGTTTGAACATTTTTTCAAGTTTCACGTTTGTTTTACTTCGACTTTTCCAAAAATTTTGCAAGTTTTGCATTTCCCTAAAAACTGCGAATTTTTAAACTGGGCTACTTACTGTGCTTTCGCTTTTCAACATTTTTCAAAGCTCTGCCAGTTTTGCTTTTCGCTTCCAAACTGCGGGTTTCGGGACAGCCCTAGATTCAACGAAGGTATACTCGGCTCTAGTTTTTCGGTCAAATGGTAGCGTTGGGTGAACTGGAAGGACCCAATTGCACTGTCTTTGCCCTTCTTTTGGAGCAGTTCCAGCAAGGTCGGAGAGCTCAAGCTTTGAACCAGCTCATCCATGTCTACGACTAAAATGTATCGGTATAGGTATGTATTGCGAATGACGCAGTCAGTGTGCTGCGCCTCTTTCAAGCAGTTTCCATCATTACAAAAGGGAAACTCAGCCACCCAGTCGAAAACTTCGACCAATCGCTTCTCACTGCTGGAGCTGTAATATGCCAATGCTTTCTCAGTGAAGGGAGATAGCTGTCGAGTCTTTCGAACAATGAACACCTTGCTCGCTCCCTGTAGCTTGTAGTATTCCAAAAACTGTAGCAATAGCAGCCAATTTTGCTGATTGTAGTAACCTCCTGAGCATCTACTGTAGAATGCAAAATTTCGCAGTCAAATAAGGCACTATTCGCCTGTTGTACAAAGCTCTAGTACTGGGTCGCGAGGTGACCCCACTGAACCTTGACTTTCAGTGCAACTTTGATCGAAAGGGGGATGTTGCCTTGCCAACAGCTACCGGTGGCGGTTGAACGGACCCGTGTCGAACGCAAAGCCTCAAACATCGTCTACCGGCAGCGGCAGACAACTTCCCTTACCATTTACCGATCAAAAGTTGCACTGAAAGTCAAGGGTAAATCAGAGGGATCAGCGGGTCACCTTGCATCACCTTGCACAAATTCCGAAATTCCTTTGTCACTTCTCTAGGCAGTTTTGATATCGCTGATCATGCCCGTGTGTACAAGAGTTTTAGAGTACCTACCGTTTTCATTGCGACTGCTTCGTACCTATTTATTTTGTATACAGTATCGTAAAATGTCTGCTTTGATGTGGGTATTCGGTAGTACTACTATTCACACATATTTGTGTCGAATAAACGTTTATATCACAACCAGTACTAGCGCTTAGTGCAGCAGATGAATAACTGAATACATAGGTGGTAATTTCGTAAATTGGTCGAACCAGTAGGGCTATTCTGATTATTTGCTGTTTGGGGAGCTTCATAAAGTACGTCATGCAAAAATTCATGCGTCGCTATCCCCCTCCCCTACGTCACGCTTTCGTCACGTTTTTTGGCCATTACCCCCTCCCCACTTGTATGCTTGCTTATGTACTGTGACGTTAGCTCAAGCTTCCCTACTGTAAAGTTTGGTGTATTACCCGATCGGGTTATACAGACTAAGTCGACCAATTTGCTCGGGGTATACTCGATATCGGGTAATATAAAATATCTGGGTATATATAAAGCATACTTGCTTATTTATTTAAGCGTAAAACAGCTTTCTAAAGCATTTGGCGCATGGTGAATATCGGGTTATTCAAAATACTAAAATTCAAAGTCGACCAAATTGGTCGGGTTATATTCGATATCGGGTTATACACCAAACTTTACTTTACAGTAATCTAATCAGATTGCGAATTTATTCCATACGAAATTGATGCATTGTACAGTAGCAAGATCTCCCCGCAGCGTCCGGTTTAATCCCTGCTGCCTTCTAGCATTCAAATCCAGTATGGGAATCAGCCAATCAGGATTAGAGAGCTTGTTAAGAATATATTCGTTGCTTTCGTTATAGCTAAGGCTCAACAACAGTGTTTCAGATGTCCGCATGAGCATCAGTTTCTGGCGATCCTGATGTGTGCGCAACAAGAACGCGTAGCTCGGGTGCAGTGATTCGTTGAAAGAAACGGGGCAATAGAACAGATACTGTAGAATGGGATAATTTGGAATATAGAAAAATTTGGGAGAAGAGAAAAAATTTTCACCATGTTGGATTGCAAGCAAGAATCTTTATTGGTAAATATAGATTGTAAATAAATATTATGGTTTATTGGATTGGAACAAACTAAACTTGGGATGGGGCGGCAGCGTCTTGTCTTTTGTGCATTATTTTTACGATCTAGGGTATATACAGTAGGCCTATGTAGTACCAAAAATATATAATTGGGCTTAGGGGAAGAATGGAGCACACAGTGTAAACGAAGGAGGCAATCCCTGACTCATATTCGCCCCATTTTATTGGGTTTTTCGATTCCCCATTTTATTGGGTACTCATTTTATTGGGTTTTACGAAACCATTTTACTGGGTTTTACAAACCCATTATAATGGGTACCCAATAAAATAATCGATAAACCCAATAAAATGGGTTCGAAAAAACCCAATAAAATGGTTTCGTAAAACCCAATAAAATGGGGAATCGAAAAACCCAATAAAATGGGTTCGTAAAACCCAATAAAATGGGTTCGTAAAACCCAATAAAATGGGGAATTGAAAAACCCAATAAAATGGGTTCGTAAAACCCAATAAAATGGTTTCGTAAAACCCAATAAAATGGGTACCCAATAAAATGGGGAATCGAAAAACCCAATAAAATGGGGCGAATATGAGTCAGGGATTGCCTCCTTCGTTTACACTGTGTGCTCCATTCTTCCCCTAAGCCCAATTATATATTTTTGGTAGTACAAAAGCAATTTTAGGTTGCGGGATGGGACGATTGACCGATTTGGGGATACTATACTACTGAAAATTTGTGTCACAAAAGTTACAAGTTTTGCATTATTACATCCCAAGTATTCCCATTCTACAGTAACGTGTGTAGAACCATCCTATTGTAAGCCCAAGTAAGGTCCCATCAGCGTCATAGAGTGCGCAGAGGTGGTCGTAAGGAAAGTTATCTTCTTTTATCAGTACAAGCGAATGCGACAGTCCGGTTAGAATCACGTGGCGCTCATTTGGATGGTGATGGTAGTAAGCGGCCTTGATGCCGAACACGGACCAGTCTTTGGTTGGGTCGGATTCGTTGGGACATAAATACCAAGCCGGCTCTGCCTGCCTGTTTCCTTGCGGAACAGCGACTTTGATTCTGGAAACTGGTGCGCTTCAGACGCGCTCCGACAAGCAACCGAGTTTGGAAAGACTTCGTTTGAACCGAAACGAACGTCAATTAATTACAACTCACACGTAATCGGCTGTTCAGTGTTCACACGCACGTTTGTATTAACAGAGCGAGTTCCGTGCGAACTTGGAGATTTTTTACATGAAGCATAAGTCAGGGCTCCGAATTCTGAGTTCACGTCTGAAGCACACCAATGAAACAGCTTCAAAGGGGTTGAGCGCCGCCGGCCAGTTCCAGCTTTCAAAATATCTCAAATAGTAGTAGGACACCCAAAACAACGGGATTATCATGATCACTGATGAAAGCAGGACAATTCGGTTACTGCTGCAATGAAGCGGATGATTGCACTTTGAACTCGTCATCATTGCTCGGGCTCGCTCATCAATCAACAAATTGCCGGTGCTCGAAATTGCAACTGCGCCACACACAATGTGGTGAATAAACTCACGGTACTTTCACGATGAGGGGAGTTTGAAACTTGTATTGAACATTTTTTGCTTCCATTCTCTGTTCACACATCACCGCGAATTCACCGATGAGGCTGCTAATGCTTCAACTCAACGCAGAAAAGTACAAACAGGGAATAATTCACCGTGAGTGTACTCATATACATGTGTAGCGCACTACTGTTAATACAAAATTCAGGTGTCTTTGTAGAAAATGAAACACACAACCATTCGGGGCACTGGGAAGAAAATAAAATGAAATATAAAAATGCATTGAAAAAGCAATGCCAGCTTCCCAGTTCGTTTTTGAAGGTGTAGCAAGCAGTCAGTAGCTGCTTGATGAAAACAGTTGCATTGTGTGATCAAGCTGAAGCTTACGCCATTATTCCACCAGACTAATATGGTTGTACGATAAAATTTACATTTGCGTGATCAATACTAAAGAAAGAAGCCATTACTATGATGATACGTACCAAACAACAATAATAGTACAGGGTGTTCCATAATATACTCACCGGCTGTTTGTGTCTCTATCTCCACAATGGGGTGTCATTTTCAAATGCGCTGGGGGGTAGGTACGTGGTAACTTGAGGCGCATTTCCGCCCCAGTTTTCCATATGCGCCCCAAAATTCAGCTGGCAGAGGCGCAAAATTACTGTATGGTAGATATGAAGAGGTGCCGGAAGGGGGCAGGCAAAGCGGTGAATTTGGCATTTTGCGCCTCAGGTTTTTGTCGGTGCGGTCTTTTGCCAATAAGTAGCCAAGGCTTCAAAGTTTATGAGTGGAAAATTTCAACTTTCTAGGCCAACAGGAAGTGGCTCAAAACAACTCAGAAAGGCTGACCTCAGAAATCGAGGATTTGCCTAATATTGTACCACAATAAAGAGCATATTCTACCATCCAAAAGCTAAATACATCTTCAAATCCTGTTCAATACTTATCCCATAAAAGACGCGGCAGAACCAAACTTTTACTGCGCCATTGTGAAGAAAATTGAAGAAACTTATCCGCGGAGTGCTAACTTCGGCCTTAAAACTTGGGATTAGCCCCATAGTGAAAAAAAACGTGAATTTTTGTGTTCAAAAGTTTGAGACTTAAGGTCTCACACTATAGATCTCTGAGCCGTGGACTCCTGTACTACTACTGAAGTATCTGGTGATATCTAATTCCAGCTGTTTTCACTTCCTGACACCATACGATCATCCGTCTGCTTGTTTTCCGTTCGCTGTTTCCGCTCCAGTCGCGCTCTCTGCGCTCGTCTTCGTACTATGCAGGGACAACTGTCTATGCATCAGGGTTCGGACGGGAAGGACCAAAAAAATATAAAGGACCCAAAATAAAAATAAAGTACCAGAACAAGGCAGTCCATTTCCATACATAAACAGTTTATTGCAGGCATTCAGCACCTCTGGTGCATATCACGCAACGCGAGCAGAAAAATGTGAAACAAGAGATCATGTTTTTATTTGCGAGCGAAGCGAGCAGAATTTTTTGCAAATTCAACTATACTTACCAAAAGTATAAAATTTGAGTATCATTTCATTTCGAGTATCAAATAAACTCAAGCAGTATCTCGAGAATTTCCAGAATACGCGAGCACCCTGATGATGATTAGCTGCTTATGACCACTTTACATACAACGCAGGCAGCTTCAGGTACCCTACAGTACATGGAGTGTATGTATACACCAGGGATACTGCTGGAAACGGGATTCACTCATGTATGAGTGGGAGAAATTTTTTGCAAATTTGAGCCAACAATGCCCTAAAACTTCACTCCAAAAAAAATTATAAAGGACCGACATGCAAATAAAGGACTTTTAAAGGACTTAAAGCACCTCGACAAAAACAAAGCACTTTTAAAGCACTTAAAGGATATAAAGGACCCGTCCGAACCCTGCTATGCATGGACTTCTTGATAAATTCGGTCCAGGCTCTCCTGAGCCAACGAAAGCGAGTTGAGAGGAGATCAAGATATCGATCGAAAGCTTGTTACACGATCTCTTTGACGCGCCATAGAGCGCCTCTTGAAACGGCCTCTCCGTGGCGCTATTCTTGATTGAAATGATAACTTTTTCAAACACGTTTTTCTTGGATAACTTTGCGTAGAGACAACGTAGAGAGGCGCCGCAGGTACCGATCGATTCCTCTCGTCAAGACGCGTTGAATGGTGTGCCGCATGTTGAAAAATACCCAGTGGTTCCTTCGGAACACCCAAATCGCATGGTTTTTGGGGCGTTCTTCGGCGTGTCGTACTGCACCGAATACAATAGCTTTGGCGCTGCCGTTTGGTGTACTTGCAGAGGAAAAATGATACTTTATTCACATTATGACGGATCACTTTTATCTTGCGTACAACGGCTACGACGAAGCCTCAAAGTTGGCTCCGAAACTATAGTGTGAGACCTTAATAACTTCCTTGTTAGACGGACTACAACTACAGGGCTGAAATTTTGCCTGCACCATTGTAGAAGCCTTAGCTACCAAATGTAAAAGAGCGTACTGAAATCGAATGTTCCGTTGATGAATGAGAGGCACAAACATCCTGTGAGTTTATTATGGAACACCCTATATAATTCCACATTATAGATCGAGACGTACAGTGTCAGAAATAACATCGAAATTTGAAAACAAAAATGCCTTTCAATCACAAGACTTTCGCTGCAAATACAGTACCGTACAGACATTTTCAACTTTATCGTTTCCATTGTTCTATCAAGTCATATCCACATTCACATCAACAGTCGATCACTGAAAAAATGCGATGAAGATTTCCGTAGTGGTGGAAGGACTACTGTAAACGGGGAAATTTTCGGACGGGGGTATTTTGGACATTGGAAAAATTTTAATTTATTTTATATAAATACCCGCCCACACCCCCCAACCGCCCATGTTGAAAAAGTCTTCTGTCCGAAAAAAAGACCGTCCGAAAATATCCCCGTTTACAGTATTTCGCGTAAAATAGCACAACAACGTTCAACGTCAGTATATGACACAGGCTTTTTTGGCCTTTCTTTGGCCTAAAAACTTTTCCAAAGTCAAAAATGCACGGACATGTGTCCATCCAAAGTCTTGTGCAATTTCGAAAATCTTCGCATTACAGTATCTCCGTGGAATGAAATACGTACAACTCATTCATTCACTTCATGCTTCATTTACAAGCAACAGATAGGCATGCAGAGAAGATAAACAATAAATTCTCTTTCGCCTTTTCATTCACCAGCATTTTCCATTGTACCAAGAAAATATAATTTTGCTTAGGGGAAGAATGGACGACTTACTGTAAAGTAAAGAAACCATCCCTGGCGCAGATTCGCCCCAATTATTTGGGGTTTTTTAAAATATCCAACTATTTGAATCGAAGCTGCGCCAGGGATGGTTTCTTTAGTTTACACTAAGTTGTCCATTCTTCCCCAGCAAGAACTATATATTTTCCATTGTACCTACTTCCAATTTTCTCATTTATTCTAGCCTCCCATTTCATTTGTCACCTCTTGTCTGTTCCATAAAATGTGTACATGCCTTGTGGCTGCGACTGTTGTTGCTGCTGGTGTCTGTAGAGCAAGTTCGGTACAGATTGTGGATGCTGCTGTCTCAATTGAGGGTTTGCTTGCTGCATGCTGCCGCTACCAGTGGAACTTAGAACCAGCTGTTGGCACAAGCTGCCAGTAGTACCACCTGGCGCAAAAGACGATGCAGCAGCGCTAACTGCAGCAGCAGATGGCTGGGAATATTGTCGAATGACAGTCGGTGGACCTTGCTGCTGTGGCATTGGCTGCGAAAACCGCTGGGGATAGAGAGCGGGAGGGGGTTGACTGAAAAATAGAGCAACAGAGACTACGTGTAGTCCTATAATTATTTACGATATGCGGTAACGCGATTGGGTCGATCGATAGCGACCCTGTGGTACTGTACTTAGTGAAAGTGTGGATTGGTGTCTGCAGGGTCGTCGACGACATTTGTTGTCAATTCTTCTTTTTACTCGCTCCTTTTCCGCTCACAGATGATTGAACATGGTCGACGACCCCGCAGGCACCGATCCAAACTTTCACTAAATACCGCGGAGTCGCTATCGATCAACCCAATCGCCTTACTGCATGTGGTGGATAAACCCAGCTTCACACATTTTCTATTGCCAAGGCATTCTATCCACCACTTGCGCTTGTGGGTGCCCAAGAGCTGACCCCTCTTTTCCAGTGCGTTTTTAGATCTGTGCCAGAGGGGTCGTCATTTTTTGAACTTCGCGCGCTTTTTCCCACTCCCAGGTGACAAGACAATGTTGACGACCCCACCAGTGCCCATAAAAACATGCTGAAAAGGGGTCAGTTCAAAACCACCCAGAAATCTTATCTGAAGTCATGGATAGCAGGGCAGTCTGCATTCTTGCCTCCCATGTACCTAGTTTTGCTATGCAGCACAGAAGGTGCCATTTTCTCTCACCTCCAGTGGAAATAGATGGCAACTTTTTTCCTTCAAAAAGTCACCTTCCTTGCTGCAATTACTAGTACTACAGTCTGGCCAGAGAGAGTTCGCTATGGGACTCAAGTCGCTATGCATGTATAATGTACTTCTGCAAAATAGGAGTAGGCCTACACGAAGCATGGATAGAAAGCCACATTTATAAATCTATTTCAGGAAACATGACTTGAGTTCCATCGCGACCTCTTAGTGGCTAGACTATTCACCATATGCAATAAGAGCAGTGCTTGGTCGCGAGGTGACCCCTCTGAACTAACCTTGATTTTCAGTGCAACTTTTGATCAGTAGTAAACACGAAGGTCGGCGCGGAAAGAAACAAATGAGCGAGAAAGACGACCGTGCCGACTGGCGACTACCGATCAAAAGTTGCACTGAAAATCAAGGTTAATTCAGAGGGGTCACCTCGCGACCAAGCACTGGCTCTTATTGCATATGGTCAATACCATGCAACGTTGTTGTAGCTTACCCATAAGCAGGATACTGTTGCTGCTGCTGCTGCACTGATGGGCCATCATCCACCTGTGTACTCCACTGTTGCTGTGGCTGTGGTACAGACTGCTGATAGTATCCCTTCTGTTGTGGCTGTTGCTGCATCAATGCGTACTGCTGTTGTTGCTGTGGGAGCATCGGAGGTCGAACCACTGGAGGAGGTGGAGGATGAAATGCCTGCTGTTGTGGGGGAATGTATGGATGTCTCAGTGGTGGCCGAATGCCAATAGGCTTCTCTGGCTGCTGCTGTAGAATGGTGATAGGCTGTCTGATGCCACTGGTTACTACAGGAGGTCTGATTCCACTTCCAGTGCTGCTTACAGTGATGGTGCCTGGCTTAGTCAGGTCAAAGCGGAACTGTGGCCGTATTTGAGGGGGAGGAAGTGGGGGTTGCTGTTGTTGCAGTTTTACAGCTGGTGGTTTGGCTGTTGGTTGTTGTTGTACTTGTGATTGCTGTTGTTGTTTTTGAAGCTGTTTCTTTGCACGTTTCTTGGCTCCTTTACTCAGTTTTGGTGATGTTTCTTTCAGGGGTTCAGCCCCATCAGACTGTGGGACTGAGCCCTCTGAGAGATTCAGTACTGTGCCTGGTGTTGCCCCACCATTTTTCTCCACATCTTTGTCAGTCAAATCCGAGTCTCTTCTCAAAATGTCACTGACTGCAACCACTGATGTACTGCCATCAGTGGTTGCAGATAGCAAATCAGCGCTGTCAATTTCATCGCCATCATCATCTGGCGACAACTCAAAAGTGCCCTGATCTCCAAAAATGCGCTGCCTTGCCTCTGCATAGGCGCGTTCACGTTCCTCCAAAGGCTTTAGCGAAGTCTTTTTCGTCACAGCGCTTTCCTGCTGCTGTGGCTCATTCAAATCTAGGGCAGCCTCAGCTTTCTCGCTCAAGTCAGAGGCTGATGCCACGTCTGAAGCTGAGGGGTGAAGGGGGTTGGTGACAGCTGGTTGTTGTTGCTGCTGCTGCTGGTTAAGGGTACCAGTGCTTTGCGGTCTGCGCAGAATAGTAATCGCCTTGGGGGCGGCTGGCGTCGTTTGCTGAGCAGGTGAAGTTTGCTCATCCATAGCTTTCTGAAAAAACAATGAAAGAGCCATAAGAGTACAGTACCTACCTACTATAATCTGGCCAGAGAGAGTTGGCTAATGGGACTCAGGTCGCACTGCGTAGTTTTCATAGTACTTCTGCTAAATAGGAGTACACGAAACATGGACAAAAATCTCCAACTCTGAATCTATTTTACGCAACGCGCCTTGAATACCACAGCGAACTCGGCCAGACTATAGTATTTTATCATTTTCGTGAATTTTTCGATTGGAAACATTATTCGCTACTTGCGCTAAGAATTATGGGTGATCGCGACCTGACCCCTTTCTTTGTCTTTCAGTGCGTTTTTGTGTCGGAGAGTGGTGGCGAGGTCACCAATGAATAAACGCACTGAAATAAAGCAGAGGGGTTGCCTAGCGATAACCCAAATTCTTAGCGCAAGTAGCGAATTCATGAAGGTGAGGTTGAAAGGTGTTTGAGTGGAAAAATAATGGCAAAATAAAGTACATAATCTTTGCTCACGTAATGAAATATGAAATTAAAGTCGTAATGCGCAAAAAAACTCCTATTCTGCAGGAGTACGTGCAAAACACGACTTGAGTTTTACAACGAACTCTTAGTGGCCAGACTATGGACCAGTTACGTTTTCGCCATCTGGGTTGATCGACAGCGACCCCGCGGTATTTAGTGCAAGTTATAGACAGGTGCCGACGACGGGGATGTCAACGTTGTTCAGTCATCTGGGAGTGGAAAAGGGGCGAGTGAAAAGAAAAATTCACAAAACGACGTCGACGACCCCGCAGCCACCGATCCAAACTTTCACTAAATACCGCAAGGTCGCTATCGACCAACCCCATCGCGATAACGCAACTGGTCAATAGCAACTCAACTCAGCTCAACCAATAAATATACAGGGTGTCTCACGTAGACCTCCCTAACGATTCAGCCTTATAACTTCCGTATTACAGTAGATATCAAGCTGAAATTTTGTCCCCAGAAAGGCAGAAACCCAAGAACATACCATTTATTGTGGCAAAATTTGAGCCAGATAGGTCAACTAGGGATGAAATTACAGGTTTGGAAATGTTGGACCCTGTTTTTCGCATTTTCCGCTCTGAGCGTGGTTTTGACATGTAAATCTTCTGCTCAGCATGGTCAAGCAGCTCATTCAACACGGAAATTTTGCGGAACAATAATGGCTGAACGTCATCACGGTCCAGAACAGAAACGACACAAGAATACAGGCGATTTACGCCCATTCCAGCCTTATAGGAGCTGTCGCGGTCAATACTGGCGCACTGATTTCAAAATGTAGAAAAACGTGGTCACAAATTTGCATGCTCGTAATTTCATCCCTACTAGTAGTTGACCTATCTAGCTCAAATTTTGCCACAATAAATGGTCTATTCTTGGATTTCTGGGGACAAACTTTCAACTTGATATCTACGGAAGATACACGGATCTTGATCTTGATACACGGATCTTGATCTTGATATACGGAAGTTATAAGGCTGGATCGTTAGGGAGGTCTACGTGAGACACCCTGTATAATTGGACTTAGGGGAAGAATGGATCACACAGTGTAAGTAAACGAAGGAGGCAATCACTGGCTCATATTCGCCCCGATATACCGTATTTACCGGTGCATAGCCCCATGGGGGTATACAAAAATTGAGAGGTCCCATATGGGGGTATGCATAGGGGGGTTATGCATTGGGGGGGTTATGCATGGGGCATTGGGGCATTTTTTATGTTTTTTAGAGGTGCGCAGAGGCATATTTTTGAGGTCAAAAGCACGTGTTTTAGGGCATATTTGAGGTCAAAACAGGGTTATTCTAGTACGATACACCCCCAAGCAGGCTTATGGGCATCTTAGCTTGGTGTGGGAGTGGCTATGGGTACTATATGACCAGCTTACATAGGTAGGTTCAGGTACACTGTACAGTACATATGGGGGTATGCATATGGGGGGGGGGGGGGGGGTATGCATTGTGCATTTTTTATGTTTTGCCAATATGGGGGTATGCATTGGGGGGGGGGGGGGGAATTATGCATGGGGGGGGGGGGGGGGTTATGCACCGGGGGTAAAGACAGTAATGGGTTTTTCGATTCACCACTATAATGGGTACCCATTGCAATGGGTTCGTAAAAGCAATTACAATGGGGAAGCTAAAGCACGCCATCCACACACACAAACAAGCTCGTAGATTATTCCCCATTGTAATGGGTTTTCGAAAAAACCCATCATAATGGGGCGAATGAATATGAGCCAGTGATTGCCTCTTTCGTTTACTCTGTGCGATCCATTCTTCCCTTAAAGTCAAGGGATCCCCTAACATCACCTTCGAATTTAATTCGAACCCATCCTATCAAAAACTACATTTTTATTCGAATCTTTTGCAAAAAACCGCTTTTCAATATTCCTATCCGTTCTCGAGTTATTCGATGATAAAGGTTGCATATTTTCAGTACTGAAGGCGACGTAGGTATACGTTACGGTATGTGTTTCCGTGGCTAGTGAAAAGGGTAGAATTGTAAATGCAGCACATTGGCTGCATGGACTGTGGTCCGCACCGTCGGGAACATTTTTTCAGGCGCCCCCGAGGTAGAGTAGAAGTCCCAAAATCAAAAACAGGAACAAAGGCGCTGTATTTCCAACTAACCCTTTTCAAAACTGACCTACCGTAACGTATACCTACGTCGCCTTCAGTACCTACTGAAAATTTGCAACCTTTATCATTGAATAACTCGAGAACGGATAGGAATTTTGAAAAGCGGTTTTTTTGCAAAAGACTCGAATACAAATATAGTTTTTGATAGGATGGGTTTGAATTTGAAATTCGAAGGTGATGTTAGGGGATCCCTTGAGTTTAACCCCCTTCGTAATCCCAGGCGGCCGCCTATCCAGTCACTCGGCAGACCCTGTCCGTCCGTTGACGGGGTGGAAAAACAAACCCCGTCTACGGACGGGATTTGCCGATTGCTATGGACAGGCGGACGCCTGGGATTCATTACGAAGGGGGTTAACCGATACTCCATATGCCTGCCTACTCCATTCATTTATGCGCATGCATGCGCATGGGAAAAAGGAGCTCCAGTACTGAAGGTGCTCATGCATGCGCATTTATGAGGAACTGTGCGCATAAACGCCAACCACCGTCAGCCCTTTCTGTTATATTCTGAGCCGAAACATCATAGTCACAAGTTCACCCAGGGACTGCTACAACACAGTAACGAAATATTTCGAAGCGTCTGGGTGAACTTACAACTTTGATGTTTCAGCTCTTTTAGGCAACTGGAGAACAGACAGAGATTTTTCGCACTTGTAATTTCAAGTTCAAGCAACTTTTGGTCGACTTTTGTGCGCACAGTTCCTCATAAATGCGCATGCATGAGCACCTTCAGTACTGGAGCTCCTTTTTCCCATGCGCATGCATGCGCATAAATGAATGAAGTAGGCAGGCATATGGAGTATCGGTTAAGCCCAATTGTATACTATTTTTGGCTTAACCAACCTGGAGTTGCAAATGCAGCTCCTGCCTTCTCTTCGCTTCCTCCTCCGCCTCCTTCTTCTTTTTGGCGGCTAATAATTTCCGATCTAATTCTTCAGTTGCGATTTCATCCGCCGTTTCCCACGAATCCAAGATGGCGCCGCCAGAGGCCGCTGTTGTCGCAGCACCTTCCCCACCAGATGTCGCACCAATCGCGCTGCCGCCATCTCCTTCTCCTTTTGACGCGAAAGAACCAGACTTGTCGGCGACATTTTGCCGGATATTACTCGATGCTTCTTCCGTTTTTGTCGCTGTTTCTGGAGGATGTTGGTGGTTGTTTTGATGCCTTCTCATTCCATTTTCCATGAGTCCTTGGGCCTACGCCTACGTCCGATCGATAGAAGAAAATACTCCATCGATCGACAAGAAAAGAGCGCTGAATATCAGCAGGATTCCCTGACGATTGTTAGAGGAGCGTTTCTGAAGAAAATAAAGGATGAATCATTGTCTACGAGTACGAATCCGAATGGTCTCTTTTTTTGCTTTCTTGCTTTTTTACGACTTCCTTTTTTCGTGTACTCCTAAAAATATGGGTTCAGGAGTTCCTGATTCCATGGACTGCTACATAATTTGTATTTCTAATTTCCGCATACGCCCAACCGGCGTGAAGTTTGCGAGTGTCAAAGTGGCAATATTGTTCACATTTTATTATGCTCTTGTATATTTCGCAAAATCAACGATTGATTGCCGCAATACATAACCCAACCCAATCACCATTTATTCTTCGAATATAGGTCTATGGAGCTTCTTTCTTATTCGCTATGTCACTTTTTTCACTGCGTTTCCATCCTTCCATATGCACATTTGCCGTTGTCCAGAATAAGGAAGCTTGCACTTGGTCGCTGTGCATGAGATAAGTTTCCGAATTGTCAGCTATGCCCCAAGTTGTGTCGCCCATAAACACGAAACTTCTGGGCGGCAAGGCGTGACCCTTTCCTCTTGCATAAATCTACAGCAAAAAACAGTATTAAGTCTTCTTTGTGTGTCATAAATTCTTGATAAGGCGTAGATTAGATAACCTTGCAAGAAGTGTTTGCAGGCAGCAGCACATTCTTTGGAAAAATGAACACCCTGTCTCTTCTGCCTGGGATGCGACGAACAATTTGCCATCCACCAATGTCAATCATCTGAAGACACATACATTTTTCCTTGAAAAACTTATCAAGATTTTATAACTACGGGAGCATTTTTACTGTTACCTTCGGCTTTTTTGTGGTACTCCTGTTTGCAATCACAATAAAGTCGCCGTTACTGTCAATTTCCGCAATAGAAATAACGCCGATAGCCGAAGATTTGTAGCTGCCCGTTGAACTTGTCAAGTCGGTTTCAGTTAGGGAGCGTGTACAAATTACGTCAGGTGGTTTTCAGCCGAAATGGATGGGTACCCCCCCCCCCCTCCCCCCCGACCGTCAGAATAGCGTCAGAATTGGCCCAAAGGCCGTACCCCCCCCCCCCCCCCCCCCCCACCGTCAGCGTCAGAGGTGGTGACACCAGTAGTAAGAGTACTTGCGTATACGGTATGTATGAATGCATGCATGCATGTATGGTATAATATGCAGCACGTTGTGTATGTACCTACTAAGTAATGTAGTATAGTATGTATGTACAGTAATAGATATGTACTGTAATGTACAGTGTATGTATGTACGTAGCTAATTCCCGCGTCAGCGTCAGAATATTGATCTGAGCGCCGACCCCCCCCCCCCACCGTCAGACTGACGTCAGAGGCTGGGCCAGGGCTGGACCACCTGACGTAATTTGTACACGCTCCCTTACTGGAGCCAAGCTTGCTTTGCTTGACTAAAAGAAAGGATTGAACAACGTATTTTTTTCATGTAATGAACGACGGATTTTCTTTTCTATAAAACTATTGCTTCAAAAATGTTCGTTTTCTTGCATTTTATTTTACATCGTTTAGCTTGAAACCAAATTCAGGCGGTGGCAAATTCTTCTTTTTCCAATCTTGCTGCGACTTTTCTGCTCTTCCAACCTCACGAAAATACGTGTACAACAGTTTCAGGAACAGGTGAATTATACCAAGAACGCATAACAAAACAAGAGCGAGCGCGGTCCAATAGAACGCGTTCATTGCCAGATCAAAGTCACAATTCCACTCCCTAAATTAGGTTCCAGTCTCTACAGCCAGTGGCACTGTAGAAATATGCTTTAGAAGTCCATGCTTTTTTTTGGCCGCAGAAATGATAATATTCTTCTTTCAGGCATCCGATGATTGGTATTCGTTGGTTCTCATACAGTAGACAACGGCTTGGCTGACCAAATAGATGAAGTACAGAATTACCAGGACCACCAAAGATACTGCGATGGTCTCCAAAAGTTGATGGTCAGATGGGCTGACCAGTGGTTGCGTACCCATAGTGGAAAATTTTCAGTCTTCAAATTGAAGATTTTTTGTAGGCCTAGATTTTAGTCAGTTGAGAAAATGTGAAGCATGTTCCAATCAATGGCTCCAATGCTGTCGATTTTTGACATAAACACACAACCGCGCGAGCACTATTATTCTACGTACACGCTGTAGTAAGCTGATTCAGTTTCCTGTACAAAGCTTCGACCGACACTACACCGACAGACAACTCAATACCATACAAGCAAACCTTCTACACCTACGCAGAAGCTAAAGCGTAGCCAATAATGGTATGACAATTTTGTACACCTTGCTTACTGATAGTCTCTACTTAGTACGCTAGACATTCACTCACAACACGCAGTTCGCCCAAAACTGATGGTGCACAAAATTGCCGTACGTGCCACCGATATTTCCGAAAAAGTTACGCTTACACTGGATTTGTCGTCGGCTAATGTCACGGTTAGGTAGCTGGCACTGTATTCCAGTTATGCTAACGCAACGCAGTACTGTACTAGCCCGTAGCGTACCCAATTGACCAAGCTAGCTTCTAATCGCTCGTTTAGCAGCAAAGGTTACGCGCGCGTACGTTGTGAACTTGCTGCATACGGCAAATCAAAAAGCTTATGCGCTTTTCCCGCATTTGTCGAGGCCATTGCTTTTGTCCAGTTTTTGTTCGTATTGCACTACCGGTTCATACTGGCCGTTTTCGACGTTGGCTGTGGTGTGACAGTTTGCAAAAGCAAAAGCAAATAAGGCGTAGCCTACAGCAAACAGTGTGTCGTTCGTTGCGCATATTAGATTTGTATCCTTTTCTCCATGGATTTACTAAACTTAGCGTATTACGCGTTCACTTTTTTGCTTACGCCCAAAGTAATCAAAAACTGTTCTTAGGATATTGGATTTTGTATTAGTTATTTAGTTGTTTCATTTGATAACAGAGGTGTTGAACTCGAAGGTCAACGGATCATAATGAGAAATAACCAGAATCTGATCAGCAAAAATGGATCATTCTTTTGGATCTGAAACCTTGAGTAGAACTGCCTTTCGCGGTTATTTGTCCAAGGTAAATAGATTTGGTTGTAAGAAAAAGTGTAAAAATGATTTTGACACCACTATTTTGCAGCTCGAACCCTACCCATTTTTGGGTGGTAACAACAAGCGTAAGTACTGGTTCGCAGTCTCAAAGGAATCGCCCTATTTGTACTGGTTCAAAACCAAGGAGGATATTTCTCCGTTGGGAAGAATTTTGCTCACTGGTGCCACCTTCAATTTGGATCCGCTTGCTCATGGAAAATTTGAAATTCGGTATGCATTTTGTACGTGGGAGCAATGGGTGAGGTCGCATTTAGCACATGAAACGCGTAGTAGCGCTTTTTCTTGCAAATCTTGTTTATTTTTATACTCATTTTGTTTACTTTTTAGCCAAGTAGCCGCCACTTTTGCTAAAAAGTAAGCAAAATGTGCAAAAAATAGACAGATTTGCAAGAAAAAGCGCTACAACGTGTTTCATTTGCTAAATGCGACCTCACCAATGTTGGATATTTGTGGTACATTCTGGCCAGAGAGAGCTCGAAATGGAACTTTGTCCGTGCTGGGCAGTAGTTTTATGAGCTACTACAGAATTGAAGTACTTGAAGCATGGACAGACATCCGCATTTGCCATTCTATTTTACGCAAAACGACTTGATGAGTTCCATAGCGAAACTCGTTGTGGCCAGACTAGAATACAGCTCTGTAATTTACCTACCTGTGTGTGCCGTACTGAAGGCCCATTCACATCGGAAACATGCATATGCGCTGGACGTACGCTAGGCGTGTCCGTCCCTGGCTCGACGCACGTTGAGGCATGGATAAGCCATGGATAATACGTCGGCCGTACTCCGAGCGCATTTTCTTCCTATGTGAATGAGCCATGAGGCGGAATTCTTACCGTCCCGATTTTCGTTCTAGAAGTGGCAAGGAAACGTACATACTAGAAGCTTCCAATAACCAGTCTCGCAGTGAGTGGCTTGAAAAGCTGCAAGAAACTAGACAATGCGCCTATGCCCCTACCCGCCCACCCAGAAAATGTGACCAAGTGCACAGACAACCAGATCTGATCGACCTATCTTCCACTATCGAAGAAAACGAAGATGAACATACGTTTGGATCGGAGTCACCTCGATTAGAACGAGGTGACGAAAAAGAGGAAGCGGTTGGATCGAGGTCATCTCGATTGGAACGAACTGAGAGAATCGACGAGGCGCTTGGATCGGAGTCGTCCCGATTGGAGTGGGGTGAAGAAAGGGAGGAGGTGCTTGGATCGGAGCCGCCTCGATTACAACGACCCGAGTTATCCCGATGTGAACGGGTGACTGGAGAAACACGACGAAGATCCTTGTCTTCCCCAGTATCCTTCGCTCATGTGGGCAAGGAAAAAAGCAGTGAGAATGCGCTTACATCGGAGCCATCCCCATTATCCCGCAACGAAGGGGATAGAGCGATGCGATTGAGCAGTGCGTTTAAATCGCCGTCATCTCGATTGTCGCTGGATTTCGCCCAAGCTTCATCTGCAACTTCGGCTCATATTACCCCGGGAACTACCGTGTTTCACGTCACAACCACTGGAGAATTGCACGAGAAGAGTTTCGAGGTTCCTGCGGAACTGCATACCACTTCTGGAACACCCTGCACTGCAAGTGCCAACAGACAATCAGGAACAGAGTGGGACAAGTCTTTGAAGGACAGGGCGAGTGCGTTGTTAAAGGGGGATCTGGCGGGAAAATTTGTATGGGGAGGCAAATGTCGAATTTGTACATTTGAAAGCACTTACCTGCCTATGTGAAATTTTGCCCTCTTTCGATCTAATCCCATGTTCATGTAGGATCTGATATTGCCTCTTTAATGCAGGACACCAGTTAGAAAGGACGGAATGGCGAAAAATGTGTGAAATCTCCCTTTCTAACCTGGTTTCCTGCATTAGAGGCAAAATCCGCTCCTAAACATTGGGTTTTTTAGATCGAAAGAGGATGAAATTTTACATAGGTAGGTGCTTTCAAATGCATAAAATATGAGACTTTCCCCCTCCATATTCTTTTCCTGCCAGATCCCCCTTTAAAGAAGGCGGAATCCTTCAATAGCGGCGGTGACAGCAAGGTGAAGTTTAGACGGAGCAAGACTTTTCTCGATTCAGCGAGCGATAAGGCGCCATTTTTGGCCAAACAACTCAACGCCTTCAAGTTTTACAAGCCCAGCGCTAGCTGTGATGGATGCAGAGAGGTACGTATGGTAGTGCGGGGGCAATTCGGGCCAGGAGAGGGTGAGGAAAGAATATGATAGGTCGCGGGGTAATTTAGGTCGAGGGGTAATTCGGGCCGCCCCAGAGCTTCATAAGTTCGTCACGCAAAAATTTATCCGTCGCATACGTCACGGTTTTTGGGGGCCGTTACCCCCCCCCCCCCCCCCCCCCTAGTATGCTTATGTACAAAGAGTGACACATCGTCACGCTAACGTCACATTCTCCCCAATCCCCTCCCCCTATTTTTGTGTGACGTACTTTATGAAGCTCGCCCTATTTCCATTTGGATGTATGGAGTAATCAGTAATCATGCTTTTGTACTGTGCCGTCTGGTGGTTATTTGCTGGAATTTGCCCTCACCCATCCTAAGTAGTTGAGTAAAAATGGTCCAAATTACCCCGAGCCGGCTCGAGTTAACCCGCACTATTATTACTCTGGAAATGTGATGTTTCAGCAACTACTGTTTTGCCTGGCTATTACTGTTCTTCCCTGACAAATTTAAATTTTAAGTTCTTGAAACATTTTTTGACGAGCGTTTACTTATATTGAACTGCTCAATTTTCTATCGAATTAGCCCCTACTAGATAAACCTAGAAATGTGATATTTCAGCATAACTACTGTTTCGACTGGATGTTTACTATCCTTTCGGGACCATTCCAAATTGTCTTACATTTTTTGACGAGCGTTCATTGATATTGAACCGCTCTCAATTTTTTTTGAATTAGCTCACAGAAAAAAACCCAGAAATATGATATTTCAGCAACTGACTAAACTAGATGCGTCCTCCTCTTTGGACAAGCGTTATTTCGACTTGCCTAACTTTGGCACATTTTTTGACGAGCGTTTACTGATATTGAACCGCTCAATTTTTCACCGAATTAGCCCACAGAAAAATAAACCTAGAACGGTTACTGCAACCATTTCTTCTGTAACATTTTTTGACGAGCATTAGTACGTATTGAACTGCTCATCTTGTCCTGCTGGCTCTAAGTCTAATTAGTGTGAATTGAGGCCTAATATTTTTGTTGCAGTTTTTGTCCGTTATTGATTCATTGAAAGAACGCTGTGCTGATTGTGAGGATGAATTGGCTGCGCAAAAGGAGCTGACGAACTCACTCAAATTGAATCTTGCATCAGTCAAAAATCAAATGGAAGCACTGTAAGTTATTTCAGAAACACAAAGG
This sequence comes from Epsilonema sp. ZAB3_2, assembly GCA_030247985.1. Lineage (NCBI taxonomy): Eukaryota > Metazoa > Nematoda > Chromadorea > Desmodorida > Epsilonematidae > Epsilonema > Epsilonema sp. ZAB3_2. Next base: position 79,075 of record JASAMW010003007.1, read on the forward strand.
GAGGATTGAGGTAATTTCGAAAGCAGCTTTTGCACTGCGGTGCTCTGTAATCTTGGATGTCCGAAGTTACCCCGTCATACCCTACTTTTTGTATGTTTCCTCACGCGGTGGGTAAGGGAAGGTTGGGGTTATTTCGAAAGCAGCTTTTGCACTGCGGTGCTTTTGTAATCTTGGGTAATCTTGGATGTCCGAAATTACCCCGCCATACCCCACTACTTTCTGTTGTGTTTTCTCTGACAGGCGGTGGGTATTTTTTACAGGAAACAAATTTCGGCTATACAAGACGTGCCTGGCAAAATCAGTTACATTTTGGATCGCGAAAATCAACTGACCAACCTGAGGGCTGAACACGCTGAACAGGGTCATAGAATGATGGATCTGGAAACCAAGAATCAGTAAGCAAAGAAGAATCGAATAAGTAAGCAAGAGAAGAATCAGTAAGCAATAGCCAAAAATGTGTCCAAAACCAAGAATCCGTAAGCAAGAGAAGAATCAGTAAGAAAGCAAAAATGTGTCCAAAACCAAGAATCCATAAGAGAAGAATCAGTAAGCAAGAACAAAAACGTGTCCACCCTTTCTTACTGAAATCATGTCCTTGACTTGCTCATATATATACGTTGGGGGTAATATGGGTGGGGTAAAATCGTGTCGGGTGAACTGTCCTATGGGGTAATACCGGACAGTGAACTAGGCCAGGCCAATGCATGCAATTACCAACTCAGCTTTATGCTCTTATCTAGACCAATAAATAATCAACAGCATGCCTAAGATTTCAGAATATTATTGATGTCCACATTTACCCCGTATTACCCTATCTTCGCAAAGGGCTGAAAGGCCATTTTCGCTCAAGTTTTACATTCTAATTCACGCAGAGCATATTTCCCCACACAGACTTTCCAGCTAAGGGGAGAGAATGGTGACCGCTTTCTTTTTTTCAGAGAATTGGAATCTTTCTACCTGTCTGCTCAGGCAGACTTGGAGGCCTACAAGAATTCTTTACGAACCAAAGAAGATCTGATTTTACGACTTGTGGAAGAGAAGGAGACATTACCTCAAGTGGTCACGTGTTCACCTTCTACAGATGGTAATAATGAGCGTTGGGTATAGTCTCTTTGTTACAAGGAAGCGTGACTATTCATTAGTGGGCTACACACGTGGTGAGTAAACTCACGGAGAATTCCCTGTAGTATGCGATGAAGCATAGGGAGGCCGAGTGAATTCACCGTGAGTTTGATACTCACCGTCGTGTGAACACATGAGAAAAATTTTGCGCTTGGGAGCAAGTGAGAATGCTCTATACGAAAAACAAAACTCGAAGTTCAAGCTCACCGGTGAATTCACCGTGAGTTTACTCACCACGTGTATAGCCCACTATTGTCCCGAATCGGTTTTGCGTGAAATATTAGAACACATAGATAAAGGCAATTTTTTCCTATAGTCTGGCCAATAGCAGTTGGCACTTGGACTCAAGGCGCGTTGCGTAAAAATAGATTTACAAATGCGGATTTCTGTCCACGCTTCGTGTACTCCTACCTATGTAGCAGAAGTACATGCAAACTACGCAACTCGCCTTGAGTCCAAGTGCCAACTGCTATTGGCCAGACTATAGCTCGAGATTATATTGTTTTTTGTGCATTCGCATTCCGTATGGCGATAGCCGGGCCCCGAAAATGGGGGAGAGAAATAGGACCGAACGGGAATCGAACCCGCTACCCTCGGACACGGCGTGGACTTTTAGGCACATGACCACATGCCGGTCCAAGGACAGACGACTAAACTCACCTTGCTTACCTAGAACTAGCTTACGTCACTACAGTGGCCTCGAACGCTATTGCCGTACGTACGTCCCAGTGCGTAAGAAATCTTACAGGAGACTTGCTCAACCTTGACTTTTCTTCTTTTCCTTGGGTCTTTTAGCCGTGCAACGAATAATGGACCTTTAGTTGCGAATTTACGGTTAAGAGTGTTATGTTTCATTAGCTCTTTTTTCTGTTTCTTAATTCCAGAGAATTTGATCGATTTGGAAACGGGCGTGGACGTGGCTGAACCTGTGAAAAAGCGATCCAGTGGGCGCTACGTGTCAATGGAGGCGGAAGTGACGGACGCTGTGAATCTACAGTTAACCGTACGCGCCTACGAAGAACAGAATCGGTTTTTGAACCAGGAAATAATGGGTAATTCACATAATAAGGTACTGTGGGGTAAACCCGGACACCTACCGTAAACTTTTCTGAACTTGCCGCTTCAACAAATGATGAACGTGGTAGCTCATTTGAAAGAGGAGAGTTCAAGGAATCGATTGGTAGACTACCTGTCTCAATCGGTCGTATGGTTGTGAGCTATGCTAGGTGTCCGGGTTTACCCCACAGTACCCTACATAACATGGTATAGGCCTATGGACCAGTTGCGCTAAGATTTATGGGTTGTCGCGAACCGACCCTTCTGTATTACCCTTTTCCAAATTACCGAGTTAACAAAATAATGCACTGAAAAAATTGTTATTCTTAGCGCAACTAGTCGATAGAGAACTCGGAAGAGCAAAGGGAGCGACAAGGGAATCGAACTCGTCATGCTTCCTGTTGATCACACAAGGCCCTGCCCTGCAGCCCGGGGTGGGCTCCTCTTTTGGACGGAAAGTTTACTTACCCCACGCACTGTTTATTGTGATTTCATACTTTGACCGTGCTTGATGCTGTGTTTCAGATTTGCAAGGCATAATTCGAATACTGGAGGGGAGGGAAAAGGAGCTGCTGCGCAAAGATTTCGATATGCAGGCGCTGTACTATCAACTCAAGAGCAAGTACATGCTCATTCTGAACCATTTCCAGCCCGCTCACGGAAGTAGGCATCTCGTATTCTTTCCTTATCTATTCTTTCTTGCTACGTAGCCTTGAATGAAGTTTGGACCAGTTGCGCTAAGAAATTATGGGTAGTCGCTAGCTGGCCCCTCTGTGTTTACTCTTTTTTCCAGTACCTTTTGATCGGTAAAGGGGGAGAAAAAACGCGCTCAAAGAGTGTAATATAGACAGAGGGGTCAGCTCGCGACCATTCTTGAGCACAACTGGTCCATACATGCTGCACATTATTTTTCGTTATTCTTTCTGACTGTTCCACAACATAACATAAGCAAATGAGCTTTCGAACGAGCTATTGCATGCCTCTTTATTTCCATTCCTCTTTGAAACCTCATTGTTCCAAGTTTACCGGTTTACCCAACCAACAGCCCATTCTTTCTTCGTCCTTTTCAGAGCTGGTTCTTAGCGAAGCTACCATCGAAGCGCTCATAGATGACGCTACACGCGCCCCCGATCTAGCTCCCGTTAACCCATCCCTTCTGTCGGACGCGGGTGAAGTAGAGGCGAGAAAATACTCGACCGACTCGCTGGGTTTCTACGTGTCTGGGGGATGGGGAGACTCGGTATCAAGAGTGGATAGTGCGTGCGGAGGAGAGGGGAAGAATGTGACCAATCCCAGGGATTTGCTGACCATAGCGGCGCAGTTCAGCAAGAAGGCGGATGAGGTTCGATTGCAGCAGACACAGGTAAATAAACACGAACGAGAGTGTTGAATTTGTGAGGGGTAGGGTACGGTGGCGTGGGGTAAATCCGGACACGGGGGTAAACCCAGTCACCTAATTTATCTCAGCAAACATAGACGATTGAATGAAGCAAGTATTCTACCATCGATTCCTTGAACTCTCCTCTTTCAAATGAGCTACCATGATGTTCATCATTCACTGAAACGGCAAGTTCAGAGAAGCTTAGGTGTCCGGCTTTACCCCGTGTCCGGGTTTACCCCACGTACCCTATTTTCGTCTGGCCTAATAAATTTAGATGCAACCCTAAACAAATTATAGGCCAGGGATTATATGCTCCCAGCAAATTGTAGGTCAGAGGAATTCACCCTCAGCTATGTTTGGCCAGAGGAATGCATGTAGGGTTGTGGGGTAAACGCGGCCACCTAAGTGCCTTTGAACTTTCTGTTTTAGCACATGGTGAACCAAATAGCTCATTTGAAAGAGGAGAGTTCAACTAATCGATCGGTATAATATTTGTCTCAATCGGTCCATTGATTGCTGAAATATGCAGCTCTGAACCTTAGGTGGCCGAATTTTACTATGACCAGGTTTACCCCTTCGTACCTACATTATCTCTTACCGAAATTTTTAGGCCATATTCGTTGTTTGTAGGAGTCAAGCGGGGGGCCAGGGGAATGCATTTAGGGTACTGTGGGGTACACCCGGTCACCTAAGCGCCTTTGAACTTTCTGTTTTAGCACATGGTGAACCAAATAGCTCATTTGAAAGAGGAGAGTTCAACTAATCGATCGGTATAATATTTGTCTCAATCGGTCCATTGATTGCTGAAATATGCAGCTCTGAACCTTAGGTGGCCGAATTTTACTATGACCAGGTTTACCCCTTCGTACCTACATTATCTCTTACCGAAATTTTTAGGCCATATTCGTTGTTTGTAGGAGTCAAGCGGGGGGCCAGGGGAATGCATTTAGGGTACTGTGGGGTACACCCGGTCACCTAAGCGCCTTTGAACTTTCTGTTTTAGCACATGGTGAACCAAATAGCTCATTTGAAAGAGGAGAGTTCAACTAATCGATCGGTATAATATTTGTCTCAATCGGTCCATTGATTGCTGAAATATGCAGCTCTGAACCTTAGGTGGCCGAATTTTTCCATGACCGGGTTTACCCCTTCGTACCCTATCCCTTACCGAATTTGAGGCCGTAGCTTATTGTAGGAGTCTAGCGCTGCGCATTTGGAATGGCTGAATAAGTGGGACAGTTTTCTGGTGAATGTGGCAAGCCAGAAAACCCTGCAACCCAGTCCCGAACTGAAGCAACTCATCAGAAGTGGCGTACCGCATGCGCACAGAGCGAAAGTTTGGAAACGGTAAGAATTCAAAACGTCTGTAACCTTGATCCTAGCCTTGATCGATAACAGAGAGTGTGTTTTTCTCAACCTGCCCGCAGCAGAGGTGGAGTATTTATCACACCAAAGCACAGCACGCCTGTAGTAAATTTTTACAAAATTTACTCAAAAGCTTGCAAGTTTTCCTTCTTTTTCATGCAAGTGCTATGTAGATTTTGTAAAACGTTTAGGCCTACTACAGGGTGTGCTTTGCGTGAGTGTGATAAATACTGCACCTTAGCCATGGGCAGATTGAGAAAAACACACTCTGTTATCGAGCAATTGGCATTTGTTACTGTGAGGTATACCCGACCTGGGGTAAACCCGGCCACTTCGTACTGAATGCTGATCTTTCTACATTGGTGGCCGCGTTCCCTTATTAACGGAACCAACCGGGTTTACCCCACGATACCTACTTTACTTGTAGGGTACTGTGGGGTAAACCCGGACACGGGGGTAAACCCGGACACCTAGTATATCTCAGAAACCAAACGACCGATTGAAACAAGTATTCCACCAATCGCTTCCTCGACCTCTCCTCTTTCAAATGAGCTACCATGTTCATCATTTGCTGAAGCGGCAAGTTCAGAAAAGCGTAGGTGTCCGGGTTTACCCCGTGTCCGGGTTTACCCCACAGTGTCCTACTTGTTTGTCTTTTGTACGATTTCGGTCATGCCACTGTGTAGCTCAGTTGGTAGAATAGTCGCATGGTAATGCGAGGGGGCCTGGGTTCGAGTCCCACCCTGCACTGCACTCCGTTCATTCTGGCGTGTTGACGCTGAATACGGCATTTGTGTGAAATATCAAGTTCACGGGTTTGCATTTGTGACTAACAAATTTGTTCCATTCTTGCAGACTGATTCACTACCACGTGAAGGATCAAATGTTGGAGTTTGGCGGCGGTTACTACGAGGCGATGTTGAGGAAGGCAGTGGCTAGGAATAATAGCTGTGATGCCGCCATAAAGCAGGTGAGCAATTATGGTAGTGCAGGGTAATTCGGGCCGCGCAATCTAATTTCCAGTTAAAAATGTGTTTTTGTATTGACGGGTTGCCCCATTTGCCTCGTCGAGAAAGTAATAGATGGTCCAAATTACCCCCAGCCAACCCGAATGCTGTTTCAGCAAATGACAAATAGCTCATTTGAACGAGGAGAATTCAGGGTATCGATTGATATCCTACTCATCTCTATCTGCCCATTGATTGCTGATGTATACAGCTCTGTAACTTAGTTGGCCGGATTTTTCCATGGCCGGGTTTACCCCACTGTACCCTATGTGTTGTATTTTTTCTAGATTGATCTAGACTTAGCCCGTACAATGCCGACGAACAAGTTTTTCACTGACGTTGAGTCAGACAAAATGAGCCAGCTGCGCAACGTGTTACACGCTTACCGCTGGCATAATCAAGAAATCGGCTATTGTCAGGTAAAACCAACTATGCAGTAGTCTGGCCAGTAAGAGTTGGCTATGACATTCAAGGCGCGTTGCGTAAGATAGATTCACAGTTGCGGATTTTTGTCCGTGCTTCGTGTACTCCTACTTAGCAGAAGTACATGCAAACTGCGCAGTACGACTTGAGTCCCATAGCCACCTCTCTCTAGCCAGACTATAAAAATATGTAAGATATGTACGTACGTATACGTCTACGTCAGCACATTGTCATGCAACAACATTTATGTCAATGTGTATGTAATATGTACACATACAATACTTTTGTTCGCATGCCTTGCACATTGACGTGAAAGTTTGCAAGGGACGAATAAACATGTGCAATATAATATGTATGATTGCTACCAAAATAATAACAGGTATCAATGTAGGGGCTACAACATTTATCTGGTAATCTTGATAAACTCCATAAACAAGACGTTTTGCAATGGTTGATTTGATACTATCATTCGAACACCACCAGATAAATTATGTCTGGATGAACCCACATCCACACTTGCGATATTTCATCACTACTTTCAAGCCAATTTATGTATTCTTTTACAATTTCGATGACCCCAGAAACATGATGTTTCACTGCCTACTCTTGTTGTTCTTTTTTCAGGGCCTAAACCGTGTAGCAGCCGTTGCGCTTCTGTACCTATCTGAATCGGACGCATTCTGGTTCTTGGTGGTAGTCGGAGACGTTTTGCAACCCGCGGACTACTACTCCTCTTCCATGCTAACCGCGATGGCAGATCAACGCGTTTTGGTGGATTTGGTGACGGATAAACTACCGAAAGTTGGCCTACATCTGCAGAAGTTGGACTCGGACCTGAGTTGGTTCACGCTCAGCTGGTTTCTGACGTTGTTTGTGGACGCCCTCAAGCACACCGTGTACTTACCGATTGTGGATGTGTTCCTGTACGAAGGGAATAAGGTAAAGGTTTGTTCATAAATTACGTAACGCCGAAATGGGGGAATGGGGGTTTGGCCCAGCGTTACGGTTGCGTTACTTTACTGCAGCGATTGAATTTTAGCGTTACGTAATATATGAATAAACCCTATTGAATGATGGCGCATTCACATTGGAAGGAAGTGGCGCTCGGCATACGCCCGGCGCGTCCGTGGTTGTCCATGCATGTGCGTGTATCGACCCATGGACACGCCGAGCGTACGCCCAGCGCATGTCTGCTGTGTGAATGGGCTTATGAATGCTGGTGTAACGTACGTACTGCGTACGTATGGCAACAGCGTCCGAGGCCAGTAGTGTACGCAAACTTTTTCTGGGTATGTACGGCGAGTTTAGTCATCTATTCCCGGACCGGTACCTGGTGGTGTGCCTAAGTCCACAGCTGTGACGGAGGGTAGCGGGTTCGATTCCCGTTCGGTCCTATTTCTCCCCTTCCCCCTTTTCGCTATCGCCATACGGAACGCGGCACGTCACAGTACGTACGGTACAGCGTGCATCAGAGAGAAGTGATGGGAATATCTGGCCCATGATTGGGTGGAAACTGGAATGACACAGCCATATATGAGCTCACACATGAAATATGCTGAACATGTCGTGATCGTTAATTTCAGGTGCTCTTTCGCTTTGCCTTGGCTTTACTGAAGCTTTCTGAACCGGAAATTCTATCCTGCACTACGCAAGCTGCTTTGCATAGTACGATCAGCAAAGTCGGAGAAGTGGTTACTGACTACAAGAAACTTGCACAGGTTTGTAATTGATTATGCCTATGGTAAATTGAGTAAACTTTGTAATTTACAAAGTCCAGTCAGTCCAGTCAGACGTCCAGTCAGACGTCAGACGTAAGTCCTAGTCCAGTCAGACGTTCGCAATTTGGAACTGAGGAGTACACTAATCACGGACAGAAATCCACACTTGTTATTCTATTTTGCGCAACACGACTTGAGTTCCATAGCGAACTTTTAGTGGACAAAGTGACAGACTAAAACTAGTAAAAGTACATTATCCTTTTCTTTTTCAGGTTGCTTTTCATGAGTTGAATCCGTTTCCTCAAAAACATATCGAAAATCGAAGGAATGTTCATTCAAATCAACTGAGCGTACGCGCTTTAATTATCCTTATTTTGTAGGGTACTGTGGGGTAAACCCGGTCATGGGAGAACCCGGCCACCTTAAGTTTTAGGGCTGCATATCTCAGCAATCAATGGACCGATTGAGGCAAATATTATATCACGCGAATCCTTGAACTCTCCTATTTCTAATGTGCTGTTTGGTTCATCATTTGCTGACGCAGCAATCGAGTTTACCCCACAGTACCCTACTGCATATTTCAGTTCATAAAATTGCTGCGTTATTTTTGCAAAATTCGTACGAAAAAGCTTGACTAAATTTTTAGGCTGAAATATCAAGCAGATGATCTGAATCTAAAAAGTTGAATCACTATTGGTTATTTCACAAAATCACAAGATTTGAAGAACGGTGCCTTATTTTGACAAATGGTGTGATAATATGTGATTTGATTTATTACACTTTTATTTGAGTTTTTATTCTTGCCGTTTTATTGGACAGTGGTAAGGAACCAGAACAGAAGTACTCAAAAAAGTGATTTTTATGGACATTGTTGCATGGAAAACTGAGTGTAATTTTTGGGTTCGAATTACCCAATGATACCATTTCTTTATCGAGTCTTGCTGGATTTGCATGAGATTTTGTGCGTTTGTGTCTTTGATTGTCATTTTAAAGATGACACTGCGCGACTAAAGCGCCGGATTAGGCGTATGTTATGTTACTACAAATTGTCTACGCGTGAATTAGTAACTCATTTTGCAGCGAAATGGGAAAGACGGAGCATATCGCTGCGGTTAGACCCTCGAAATAGCGAGCGAGCGAAGTCAAGTCAAAATCATCAAATCTGAAGCACACTACACAAGCTGGTCTTTTACGGTTTGGCATTGGCACAGTCAAAGGTAATCCATCGTAATCGACTCTCGTCCCATGATTTAGATTAGCCGCACGAGGGACATCACGTGATCGGCGTCCCGAAACGAACGAATACGTTATTTATTACGGTACGTTACGTACGTAGTAAAAACGCCTACGCGACGTTTTTATGACGTACTACGCCGCAGTAAAAAAACGTATTCGTATTCGCTTCGGGACGCCGATCACGTGATGTCCCTCGAGCGACTAATCTAAATCATTGGATGAGCGTGAATTGGTGTTCTGTGAGCTTGAACGCCGAACGGGCACCACCAACCTGTCAGCTTTGTAGGCCTATTGTTTGTGATGTCGGTAGCGCGCTACACACGTATTGAGTAAACTCACGGTGAGTTTGAAATCCACCCTGGTCCCTCCCTCGCATTCAGCCGTTAGGTGTGATGGGTCCCGCAACGAATGCGTCTAAAGGGTACGGTAACGACGAAGCGCGCAGCTTTTTTGTTTCTTCTTTTCTTCGTTTGTTCTTCTGCTCGCTGCGCGCTTCGTCGTTACCGTAATCTTTAGACGCATTCGTTACGGGACCCATCACACCTAACGGCTGGATGCGAGGGAGGTACCAGGGTGGATTCTAGTTTTATTTTCGAGTAGAGCATCCTCACTTGCTCGCACGCGCAAAATTTGTCTCACGTGTTCACACGTGGTGAGTTTCAAACTGACGGTGAATTTGTAGTGGGCTAGTGGGAATAGAATGATTCGATCTGGTGGGAACAGAATGAATGGACGCTTAGCACTGTGAGATTGTTTTTAATCATAGATTATATGTTTAGACTTGCTGTTTAGTATATAGCTAGGGTTGTTGGCGGTTGCTACCTTCTGCATATTGTGCTTGCGTCGACTTGGTTGTTGTTGAACTCCAGTACCTTGTTTTTACTATCTGTGTTTCGGTAGTGTCTATTCAGATAAATAGTAAGTAGTGTAAGACAAGGCCCACCAATACATAACAAGGAGTCAGACACACTGTAACCAACCCCGCCGGTTACAAATTCACCGGCCTCCCTATGCTTCATCACATACTTACGGGGAATTCACCATGAGTTTACTCACCTCGTGTGTAGCGCACTAGTGGTGTCCTTTCAACTCTCCAACTGTGAGAGTACTGTAAATCTTTCGTGTACAACCCCTTTTTCTTGTATCCCCATTTAGGTGACTAGTATTTTCCCCTAACCTCATTTTTGAAAATGCTCTATGGAGCAGTAGTATGCATTGGTGATAATTTCGGTTGACCTCTTGTATAGCCCCATATCGGTACGTATATATTTTTGTCCCTTGACGGATATTTACGAAACTTTACAGTACTTATGACCTATTCACTACTTTAGCCAAGGAGCTACTTGCTTTAGCTATGATCCTGGGTGGGCCCTTTATTTTCAGTAATGCTTTTGATGCCGCGTTCACTGTACGTTCGACGTATCTTGGAGTACATGACACCGCAAACGACCACGCACTCCTAGATACGTACGAACGTATGGTGAACGCGGCATAGATTGGTAGGGTGGTTTGTAACTAACGTATTACTCATTTATTTATCCTTTTGTTCCTAAGGGCTTTATCATCTGACCTTTTCCTGCCTTGCCACCTGTGTGACTCATATGCCCAGGTACTGCTTGCTTTTATCGTTATTGGGGTTATATTTTATTTGTTTCACAATCCTCCCAATAACCATTCATCCGTGCTAATGTTCCTCCATGGAAACTTTGGTTACTGTACCGCATTGCTCTCAAATAATTGTAATCAGCGACTGTTACTTATTGTCCGTTGTGGTAGCTATATACCTGGCTTGGCTAGGTATTTTGTTCCAGTAACAAAGTTACGCAACAAAATCCTACGCTCCATAGTAAAGTTGCATACTAATCAATATTTCTGTGTTGTAGAATTTTTCTTATTTTTTTCAGCTTCCACCAACTTTGAAGTGCGTCAAGGCTAACAGCAACTTCTGCAATCGAACAAACAACTACAACTTGCTTCAACTTTACTGAAAAGCTGAAACATCAACTTTACAGGATAATGAGCTGACCCTGTATACAACTGCACTGCACAGCCAAATGCTGTTTTATTGCAATGTCAACTGCTGATAGCGCAACGTCTGCATTCCAAAGTCATCACCGCACACTAACACTTCCTATTCATACGGAGCTTCTGCACACTTTGCATACTTTTCTTATCTGCAACTTTGCCGCCTTATGTATCAGGCGACTTCCAACATTACCAGACGTGCTGTATTGTGTGTTGGGACTACATCTGCTGTGTGGGGAAAAGAGTGTTCTAAACTCTGGCCAACAACTGTAGCAGTGTACAGTAGTCAGACTGTGGTTGGTGCTGTTGCAGCACAGTTTTGCACGAGTTCATGTGCAGTGAAAGGAGAGCAAGATTGGGCAGAAAAATTATTGGGTCGCACAGATGTGACAGCAAGGCAGGCATTTTTCCTCGCCGCTACTGGTTGTGTCAACAGCGAAGACAGTTGTTGTAAAGGTGGAGTATTTGAAACAAGAGCGAGTTCTTATGGCGGTACAACAACTTGTGAACTCGTGTTGACCCCGGATCTAGAGAAACAATTGCCACCTTTGAAAGGCGATAGGTGTGACAATAAGAATTGGAGCAAAAATTGCAGCTCTCTTGTTGGCAAAGCATTCAATTATTCATCGTCATCATCAAATAACTGGTTAGCGTTTAGCAGGAACATTAGAAACTCAGGAATTATTGCTTTTAAGAGTTGTCGCGTCGGCTCAGCCACTTTTCCTTCTGCAAGCAACTATTGTCAGCGCAGGTTTTATTGCTGCTTTTGGGCTGACGCGTCTGAAAAGCCAAAGGAAAACCCTTCTTCGACTACCAAGAAAAGAATGAAGCTTTCTGATAGTAGTCGACTACTGCAAGAGACGGCAAATTTGCAGCAGACCTCTGGCTTTCAAGCTCCAGATGGTAGTAGCTCGTCTGGGTTTGGCAGTGGAACTAGCAGACCCAAGTGGAATTGTGGCGATAGCACCGAGATGAATGGGGAGAGCTCAAATTGGAATGGCGACAAGGGGATAGTGATGGAGAGGTTTGACCCGAAGAGAATTCTGATTTTGACCAAGATGTCGCGCTTGGAGTTTGAAAGAAAGAAACACCCTGACATGAAGGATGGGCAACTGGAGATTGAGGTTAGTAGATGGTAATGATGGGGGTTGTTGAGACGTATGGCCCCTAGGAGATGGTTATTGGGATATTGTGGGATAATTTGGGCCCTAGGAGATGGTTGTAGCGATTTTTTTGGGGTAAATTGGGCCCTAGGAGATAGTTATAACTAGGGGTAATGTGTGGTAATTTTGGCCCTAGGAGATGTTTATAACTGGGGATATTATGGGGAAATTTGGGTCAGGGATAATTTGGGCAAAGCTAGGCAGGCTTTTGGCGGTGTACAGCTGTCTACGGTCATGGCCATGAAAGTTCGTAAGAACTCAAGTCGTTTTGCGTAGTTTGTGTGTATTCGTGCAGATCAGGAGTACGTGAAGCATGGACATAAAGCCGCTCTTGCTTGTCTTTCTATTGTATTACGAAAAACAACTTGAGTTTCATAGCAAACTCTTTGCTGCCAGACTAGAAAGTGACGTAGTTGGCTATGTTTGTCATGTTTTTCTTCTGAATTGGAAATTTGTCTGCTATGTTTTAGCTGAAGCGGCGCGGTTCTGACTTTTTCCATCTGCTGGAAAGACACAATCAACACAGGAGCTACCTAGATACGATACTTCGCGATTTGGAGTAAGCACTGCAGCTCACATGTAGGGTACTGGGGTAAACCCGGTCATAGTGTAAACCCGTCCACCTAAGCTCCTTTGAACTTGCTGTTTCAACAACTGAAGAACGAAATAGCTCATTTGAAGAGAAGAGTTCTTGTCTCAATCGAACTATTGGATGCTAAGATATGCAGCCGTGAAACTTGGGTGACCGAATTTTCCCGTGGCCGGATTTACCCCATAGTACCCTACATGCTGTGTGTTACGTTACTCTGACAGTGCTCTCGTGTTATCTGCTCGCTACTTGCGCTAAAAAAAATTCCTCGTTGGACCAGCAAAAACCAACAACGACCAGCAAAAACATCAAAGTCACCAGTTGACCCAGAGACGGCGAATTACTTCGTTGCTGTGATACGGGATGCGCTGGGTGAACTCGTGACTCTGATGTTTCGGCTGGTCGTGACCCGGGGCCTTGTTGACGAATGAGCCTTTTTGTTTTGCTTTTAGAGCTCGCAATATCGAGCACCGTCTAGTGGAGCGGTGGGAGTACACGCAAGAGGCGATCGATTGGGCAGATGCGGTGTTCACAGCGGGGGGAGACGGTACTTTCCTGTTGGCTGCTAGCAAGATCAGAGATGTGAACAAGCCAGTCATAGGCATCAATACAGATCCAGTCAGGTACGAAAAGCAACCAGTCAGGTTTATGGTGGGCAGGGTACCGTGGGGTACAGTCGGTCGTATCTGTAAAGACTGGCTGAGCTAACTTGGCAGTGTACATAAGTCAGCAGTCAACCCCACGTGTGACGCATTAGTAGTTCTTGATCTCTTCTGGAAGACCGTTTGCAGAACTTTTAGTACAGCGTAGTAGCGAGAACAGACAAGCGCCGGGCAGCGGTCAACATCATCGATTTTCCTTCACTATGTACATACGTAACTGCCAACTCAGGTCAGCCTATCTGTACATGTTTTGTATGTGTAGGGTGCAATGGGGTAAATCCGGCCGCCAAAGTTCCTATGAACTGTTTCAGTAAATGATAACCCAAATAGCTCCTTTGAAAGAGGCGAGATCAAGTCGAATCGATTGGTAGAATACTTGTCTAAATCGGTTCATCTTTTGCTGAGATAATCAGCCCTGGGTGGCCGGATTTTTCCATGACCGGATTTAGCCCACAGAACCCTACATGTATTGTGTTTATGTTAGCTCTGAAGGCTACTTGTGCCTCATGAAGAAACTGCCAGAATCTCACTTCAAGGGAGCCTTGAACCAGCTGCTAAGTGGAGACTTTCAGTAAGCTCTCATGAATTATGATAGAAATACATAACATTAGGCTTAGGCTCCTCAGCCTAATGTTATGTATTTCTGATTATGAGATTATTGGAATTGACCCGAATTGAGTGGAATTGATTTATTTTAGTTGGTTGTGGCGGCAGAGATTACGGGTGACACTTTCTGGCAAGGATATGTGGAGCGATCCTGTGGAGTTGCACGATCAACAGGTGTGATAGCTGTGACTTCGACCAAGCTAGGATTGGAAAGGAATCGAACTTGCGCTGTTTGAGCCAGACGGCTTTCGAACTTGCGCTGTTTGAGCCAGACGACTTATTCACTGAACCACCACCATCCCTTTATTTCTCCAAATTCCATCTTTTGTTATTTTCCAAAATGCTGTTCTTTGCCCGGAGTAGGTACTAGGCTTACTATTTATCCTTCCATTGGCCAACCTAGGAATCGAACTTTTGCCCCCAAGCCAGACGACTTACCAACTGAGCCACCGTCGCTCCCCCTCGTTTTTCTTCAATTACGTCTTTTATGTTCTTTTGCAGCTGCTTTACCCCAAATATCGATTGGCCAACCTAGGACTCGAACCTTTCCACTCAGCCGGTCGGACTACTTACCAACTGAGCCACCGCCGCTCCCCCTCGTTTTTTTCCAGTCTCTTCTTTTGTTCTTTTGCAGCTGCTTTACCCCGAGTATCGCTGGTCCGACTACGTACAGGAAGGCGAAGCTGCCCGACTCCGATCCACCTCGCATTCAGGCCCCACCACCCCCCGATCGGCGCCCCCTCCTCACACCCCCTCCGTGGGGTATTCCGGGGGGTATAAAAGCCCCTTCGGGGGCTCCCCCATAACCCCTCGAGCGGCGAAGAGTCATGGAGTCTTAGTGAATGGCATAGGACCTGCAGCAATGAATGCGGCGGGGGTTAAGGAGGGAGAGGACGAATGGAGGACGCTGCCTTTTTTGGCGCTCAACGATGTGTACATTGGGGAAAGTTTGTCGAGCAGGTAAATGGGTAAGATAAGGGTTCAACATCAGTAGGGTACTGTGGGGTAAACCCGGGCATGGGAAAATCCGGCCACCTAAAATTCAGGGCTTTATATCTGAGCAACTAATGGACCGATTGACACAAATGTTAGTATATCGATTGAGTCCTTGAACTCGCCTCTTTCAAATGAGCTATTTGGTTCATCGTTTGCTGGAACAGCAAGAAGCTTAGGTGGCCGGATTTATACCCTGGCCGGGTTTACCTCACAGTACCCTATCCTGTACTTGCACTGTTACACCACCCATCGTTGGACCTTGAGAGAGAAAAAATACACGAACCAGGCGAGAATCGAACCCCTACTTTCAGGGTATCCTACTACGAGGTACGTACAGGTAGACGAGGGGGAGATGGTGATAATAATTTTCTCTAAAAAACCAGTTACAGTCAAAAGAAGGGGTTACTACAGTGTCTTTCTTGATTAGAAAAAATTGCTATCACAGGCGAGAAGCGAACCCCGGCTCTTCTTTCAGGGTATCCTACTACGAGGTGCAGGTGGACGAGGAGGAGAAGGTGAAGCAGAAAAGCAGCGGCATCACCATCTGCACTGGGACGGGCTCCACCTCCTGGTACTTCAACATCAACAAACTCACGGACCAATGCGTCTACGACCTCATCAATATCAGTAAGACAGAAGGGGAGCTTCATAAAGTACTACGTCACGCAGAAATTCATCGGTCATAGGTAGGTAGCCGACAAAAACCTGAGGCGCAAAATGCCAAATTCAACCTCTTTGCCTGCCACCTTCTGCCACCTCTTCATATCTACTACCATACAGTAATTTTGCGCCTCTGGCAGCTGAATTTTGGGATGCAAATGGAAAACTGAGGGGAAATACCCCCCCCCCCCAGTAAGGGGAGCTTCATAAAGTAGGGTACTGTGGGTTAAACCCAGACACCTAAGCTTTTCTGAACTTGCTGCTTCAGCAAATGATGAACCTAGGTGTCCGGGTTTACCCCTCAGTGCCCTACGTCTTGCAGAAATTCATCCGTCGTACCTCCCCTCCCCCCGTCACGCTTTATTGGTCATTACCCCCCCCCCCCTGTATGCTTATGTACATTGAGTGACACATCGTCACGCTTACGTCACATTCGTCTCAACCCCCTCCCTTTCCCCCTATTTTTGCGTAACGTACTTTTGAAGCTCCCCTACAATAAGACAGAAGGCTATCGATGATTTGTGCTATTTGGTACGGTACTATGGGGTAAACCCGGCAATGGGAAAATCCGGCCGCCTAAGCTTCAGGGCTGCATATCTCAGCAACCAATGGACCGATGGAGACAAATAATATACTATCAATCGCTTCTTTGAAGTCTCCTCTTTCAAATGAGCTATTTGGTTCTTCATTTTCTAAACAGCAAGTTCAAAGGAACTTAGGTGGCCGGGTTTACCCCACAGTACCCTAATTACTGGTTGGTGGCGAGGTGGCGAGCTGGTCCCCTCTTTTCACTACATTCCTATTACTTATTGACTGACCATACAGCTCTAATGCCTATGTTTTGAATATGTTTGTTTTTGTTTGATTGCAGTGAATTCCGACCTAAATTTGGACATTTCCGCCGATGAGCATACTGTGAGTCGACTATGCAAGAAGTTCAATGATCAGCTGCTGTTTTCGCCTTCAGATTTGAGTAAGAATTTATCACGCAATTTTTGACTGACAAGTTACCATGGTCATCGGTTTAGGGTTTACCTCATGACATAACGTTTAATGTCGCCTTTCGCCTTAACGTCGATCTATTGGTATGGTGGGTTCGACATTGTCGCGCGTTTTGCGAAAGAAAATGACTGAAATAGTACACCCTACTACTAGTACTGTTTCGGTAAGCCCACATATTTTATGTTTCACCGATTCCTCTTGATTAGGACTGGCCTATTCTGTACGGGACCCGGTGTACAACGCCACTTTTCTTCCCATCCCACCGAGAGGCTTCGCGCAGAGGCTACGGGTTAAGTCTCGCTGTTTCGACGCTCATCTAGTGATTGACGGAGGGATGTCCTATATATTCAACGATGGGGCTCGAGCAGTCATAGAAATGCGTCCTGAGGACGCGTTAAGAACCGTGGTCTTTCGATGATGGTGATTTTTCCATTCTACTTCGACATAGGAACCTATGTATGCAGGGCGGATACAGGAGGGGTTAAATTTTAATTTGGGAGTTGTTGGGTACTGTGGGGTAAACCCGGACACCTAAGCTTTTCTGAACTTGCCGCCTCAGCAAATGATGAACATGAGATCAGCTGAAAGAGAAGAGTTCATGGAATCGATTGATAAAATAGTCGTCTCAATCGGTCGTATGGTTGCTGAGATATGCTAGGTGTCCGGGTTTACCCCACAGTACCCTAATTTTAGTGGGTTTACTTTGAAGATCAGTGTGAGATGAGTTTATTGATTCAGCAACAAATACGGTGATGTTGGATAAATTTTTTGGTGGTTTGGTCAGCATTCAAATCAAAAAGGCAGGTTTTCTGTTTTCTAATTTTCTTTTGTTATTTCCTCTACTAGGCGTAGTATAATTATGCATGCGGTAGAATAATTATTACGCACTGTGTGTATTAGTACGTACGTACCTATTTAGTACCCAATGCTGTACGGTAACTTTATTTACTGGCTCTTGGTACACGGTGTTGCATAGGTTAATAAAGAATGACATGTTCCTTTTTATTCTTGCTGTAAATTCACCTGTCATTTCGCATTGTGCAATTTTAGGAAGGCTTTGAAAGTTTTCTCCCCTTTTTCGCACCTCTCTGGTCGTGCCTCTTTTATCAAACAAATATTATGGCAAAGATTGAATGTACATATGAGTTACAGTATGAAAAAATGTCGAATCTACAGTATTTTGCGATTGGTATAACAAAACAACACAAAGTAGTGTTAAAAAAAAAAAAAAAAAAAAAAAAAAAAAACAAAAAAACAAAAAAAAAAAAAAAAAAAAAAAAAAAAAAAAAAAAAAAAAAAAAAAAAAAAAAAACAAAAAAAACGTAATATTGTAAATGTAAAAAATGCCTGAGGTACTACGAAGATTATTTTTTGGTAAAATCCTCCGACCGTTATTTGTTCTCATTAAAAATTTATTGCGAACACAATTACAGTATTAGGCCTATTTCATGCGCAAGAAAGGGTTGAATCTGCAGAAAATTGTTCCATCCGAAAATACGTATTGATGATCCCATACGAACGTTCAGTACGTGCGTACTATTGTATAGTTTGGCCAGAGAAAGTTCGCTATGGAACTCAAGTCGTCCTGCGTAGTTTGCATGTACAAATTAACATTGATCCCCTCCTGGATCCGCCCTGCATACATAGGTTCCTATGTCGAAGTAGAATGGAAAAATCACCATCATCGAAAGACCACGGTTCTTAACGCGTCCTCAGGACGCATTTCTATGACTGCTCGAGCCCCATCGTTGAATATATAGGACATCCCTCCGTCAATCACTAGATGAGCGTCGAAACAGCGAGACTTAACCCGTAGCCTCTGCGCGAAGCCTCTCGGTGGGATGGGAAGAAAAAGTGGCGTTGTACACCGGGTCCCGTACAGAATAGGCCAGTCCTAATCAAGAGGAATCGGTGAAACATAAAATATGTGGGCTTACCGAAACAGTACTAGTAGTAGGGTGTACTATTTCAGTCATTTTCTTTCGCAAAACGCGCGACAATGTCGAACCCACCATACCAATAGATCGACGTTAAGGCGAAAGGCGACATTAAACGTTATGTCATGAGGTAAACCCTAAACCGATGACCATGGTAACTTGTCAGTCAAAAATTGCGTGATAAATTCTTACTCAAATCTGAAGGCGAAAACAGCAGCTGATCATTGAACTTCTTGCATAGTCGACTCACAGTATGCTCATCGGCGGAAATGTCCAAATTTAGGTCGGAATTCACTGCAATCAAACAAAAACAAACATATTCAAAACATAGGCATTAGAGCTGTATGGTCAGTCAATAAGTAATAGGAATGTAGTGAAAAGAGGGACCAGCTCGCCACCTCGCCACCAACCAGTAATTAGGGTACTGTGGGGTAAACCCGGCCACCTAAGTTCCTTTGAACTTGCTGTTTAGAAAATGAAGAACCAAATAGCTCATTTGAAAGAGGAGACTTCAAAGAAGCGATTGATAGTATATTATTTGTCTCCATCGGTCCATTGGTTGCTGAGATATGCAGCCCTGAAGCTTAGGCGGCCGGATTTTCCCATTGCCGGGTTTACCCCATAGTACCGTACCAAATAGCACAAATCATCGATAGCCTTCTGTCTTATTGTAGGGGAGCTTCAAAAGTACGTTACGCAAAAATAGGGGAAAGGGAGGGGGTTGAGACGAATGTGACGTTAGCGTGACGATGTGTCACTCAATGTACATAAGCATACAGGGGGGGGGGGGGGCGAAATGACCAATAAAGCGTGACGGGGGGAGGGGAGGTACGACGGATGAATTTCTGCAAGACGTAGGGCACTGAGGGGTAAACCCGGACACCTAGGTTCATCATTTGCTGAAGCAGCAAGTTCAGAAAAGCTTAGGTGTCTGGGTTTAACCCACAGTACCCTACTTTATGAAGCTCCCCTTACTGGGGGGGGGGGGGATTTACCCGCAGTTTTCCATTTGCATCCCAAAATTCAGCTGCCAGAGGCGCAAAATTACTGTATGGTAGTAGATATGAAGAGGTGGCAGAAGGTGGCAGGCAAAGAGGTTGAATTTGGCATTTTGCGCCTCAGGTTTTTGTCGGCTACCTACCTATGACCGATGAATTTCTGCGTGACGTAGTACTTTATGAAGCTCCCCTTCTGTCTTACTGATATTGATGAGGTCGTAGACGCATTGGTCCGTGAGTTTGTTGATGTTGAAATACCAGGAGGTGGAGCCCGTCCCAGTGCAGATGGTGATGCCGCTGCTTTTCTGCTTCACCTTCTCCTCCTCGTCTACCTGCACCTTGACCCACTGGGTTTAAACCCTTATTTTACCCACTTTCCCTGTCGACAAACTTTCCCAAATGTACACATCGTTGAGCGCCAAAAAAGGCGCGTCCCCTCCGTTCGGTCCTCTCTGCAGGTCCTATGCC
>JASAMW010003008.1:0-16908 GCA_030247985.1 Epsilonema sp. ZAB3_2
TAAAGCTGGCGCTATCTCGATCAAAAAAGTACTCGCCAGTGGCGGCGTTAAAGTGGGCCTGGCGTTTCAGAGGGTCGCCTAGCAGGGTGCTGGGGTAGCGCTCCAGGGTGTCGCTGAAGGTCTGGAATCTCCGGCCACCCACGTTCAGAGTGACGATGTTGCGATTGTCCACGCCTTTGGGAGCAGGAGAGCTGCCGTCGTTCCGGTCGCTCACCAGCTGCTTCATGTCCTTGTGCAGCTCCTCCAAGCTGGGCCGCTTCTTGTAGCTAGAGTGTGTGCAGTGGAAGTCTTTATCTGTGGTGTCGATGGACAAACAGAGAAATATTTGTGGCGACTGGATACGAAAACACGAAAGGAAAAGAATGCCCAAAACATGCACATGCAATACATGCAAACAAACAACATATTTCCGGTGCACGTGCTAAACTCATGCCATGCATGACACTGCCCCAGCAACAATTTTGTTGTTGAGGATACTTATATACGATACATACGTATGAAATCATAATCCTGTATTTATAAGAATCGATCACACCACGGATTATTGGTTGTTTGATTGTGAGGTAATATTAAGGGTAGGTGGTTGTTGTATCCTTTGGCTGCATTCGGTGACGTCCCCGAAGCATTTTGGCATTGGCGGTGTATGTCGTGCTTCAGTATCCAAACCAAACCGACCGATCAAACCTACCGTATTTTTGGGTGTATATCCCCCCCTATTGTATATCCACCAGTGTATAACCCCCCATTGGCAAAACATAAATTTTGTCCTTTGTATATCCCCCCTGGTGTATAACCCCCCATGTACTGTAAGGTACCTGACCTACCTATGTAGCTGGTCCTATGCTAGCTATAGCTAAGCTACTCCTACACCATGCTGCTATGCCTGTATGTAGGCTTAGCTGAGCATGTCTTGTACTAGAATAACCCCTGTTTTAACCGCGATTATGCCCTAAAACACATACTTTTGACCTCAAAAACATGCCTCTACACACCTCTCATAAACATAAATTTTGTCCTATGTAGGCCTATATCCCCACCCATTGTATATCCCCCCTAGTGTAGAACCCCCATTGGACCTCTCAATTTTTGTATACCCCCATGGGGCTATACACCCAAAAATACGGTACTTTGAGTCAAGAGTGAGTGACCGTTTGCATGGATCCAAATGTTCATCATTCATCAATGGGTCAAGCCACGATTCTATGAATGAGACATCCGCCACGAACTTGGAGTCTTTCTGCGAAAGCGCTGGAAATCTCTCCACTGTCATCTTCAGTGTTGCTTTCACTGGCTTGTTCCAGTCTTTTGCACCGAATGGTAGATCTGTTTTGTCGTATCCTGTCAACAATTTCTGCACCAACCATCCGGCCTCTTTGCTCGGCTTGCTGCAGGCATCGTCGCTGCTTGCCGGTGATGTAGTACTGCAGGTACGGATGTACGACAGCGCGGCTCCACAAATCCAGAGGAAACGCGAGAAGTTCATGAAAGCGACCGATGTGTTCTTGGTTGTAAAACAAGATTGACGATCGCCAGGATTTGCTGGCTATGGCTGGCACGTACAATTACTTGAGTACCTAACCTTTTTTTTAGATGTACGTACAGAGCAAGGGCTTGCAGTACAGAGTAATTTTTTTACCTGCGTACTTTGGTAGGCCTACACTCGCTCTGTCCTCTCGAAATTTATTTGAAAGACCATTTAGCAGTATACAAAGAACAGTGACAGCATAGGCATATTCCATGCTCACTCATTCGTGGTGCAGCGCTCAGCTGCGTCGCAATTTCTCCGTTTTGTCGACCAATTAGCGCAAACAAACACAATCACACTAATGCAGAGCATCTAAAAGCAGAGTAGTTTTATTTTTTCTACATATCGGAATAGGTTTATCAAGGGCGTCCAAGTTTCGCAGAGATGAGAAATTGTTGCTGGCGTAACAACGCATGGTCCCGTTGTATCCGAGATAGCATCATCCAGTACTTGACCTGCTGTTTCTGCAGCAGTTTGCGTCGGAGGGCGAAAATCACGGAGCGACTCGCGCCCGGACCGTTTCTCACATATCGGCCACACAGTGGACGATTTTGCTTCCTGAGGATGGCCAACTCCGGTCGACATAGATAGTAGCTGCTAGTCGCAGCAGCCATCAAGCAATGATGATAGTAGGCCGCGGTGGCTACCGGATGAGGTGGCAGCATCATCAAAGAAGAACGAGGTTGAAACGCTGGCAGAGGAAACATCGGAGGGACCAAGGGAAGTCTAGGACGAGCTACCGTAACCCCTTGCTGTTGAGACGAACCAGCAGCAGGTGGCGCTGGAGGTGACACTTCTGCACGATTATCCGTTGTATCTTCTTCGAAAGGACGAAACAGCTTCTTCTCCACCGATTTGCAGCTGTTTCCCGGGTCGAGTGATGGTCGAACAGTCAGATCCAAAGCCATTTCTTCGATAATCAAGGGACAGGAGAGGTAGAAACGCTAAACTGCGCAAGAAAGTTTGACTCAAACAAGCTGATGCCGAGTGTAATCACATTGGCGAATAAATATCCGCTTATTGCGCGTTCTTGCTCTGGAGACAGACAATGCCCAAAATTATGTGATCAGCCTTCTCAGAAATTCATTAGACTTTGACGGATACGGGCAAATGGGTAGCGTGACCTATCAATTCGAATCAAGCCCATGATATGATATACCACTACATATGTATGTGCATATATGTATCTGGACCATAGTCGGAGTACATAGGTTGTGTCTCTCCTGCTAAACAAGCTTTTCACGCGTATTCACTCCCATGGGGCCACAAAGACACCGCGCCGAGAAATTAGGAAGAAATTGGCGCTATATTTCACCGATCTCTTATTCCCTACCGTAGTCCACCGCCTGTAACCTACGCCCCTTTCAAGAGAAATTGATGCTGACACAATATTTCCAATCATGTCAACCAGAAATTATTATTAACCTTATTTTCCCGTGCCAGTTGCTTTTCATGAATTTATTTCTCTCAGGAAACAAATACCTCCAACGGGGGTTCAACAGGGAAATACACGCATATTATCATACGCTATAAAACGCAATTCTAAGTAATCAATGGAATAATCAGGAAGAATTTCTTCAGTTCCGCCTAAAAGTCTAACGTCATGAGCTACTAGCTGAAGCAGCTGGACCGATGCACTGCTTCAGCTTATGCACGGCTGTACTGATCAAATGTTGCGTAGGCTCGTCAGTGCATTGGACATCCTACAATAAACCAACCGACCATACTACGAGGTTGGTACGTATACGTCGTAGCTTTTATGCTGTACAGGTTTTTTCAGCTGCGACTACAACCACGAGCCTTATCATATCTCCACCTCCAATGAACTGGTTTTACGTTCCGTTGGAGATATGATACTGCTTGTGATTGGAGTCGAGCGAGAAGAAACCGATATTTATGTGTACATAAGTATGTACGGTCGTTGTACAATAGGTACCAGAGTAGCGAGGTCTATCCAGGCTTCCTTGTCGTCCACTGCCACCACAACATATTCCTTCGTCTTTTCGTCCATCGGGCCCTGTGACGAAGAGGAAGAGGAAGAGGAAGCAGCTGGCATCATCAGCTCATCCTCCTGTCCGTTGGCCAGTGCAGGCAGCTTTCCTTCACAGCAAGTGATGGCCTCAGTGCCGAACATATCCTTCAGCAACTCCATCAGACATTCGCGATACTTGTTCGCGTCGTTCGACAAACAGGGAGGCACATCTAAAACAGTCTTGACATAAGGAAGTAACAGGTGACGTTCAGCAAGCAGTAGGTTACTATTACTTCACATAGAGCTAAGAGGAGTAGGGTACTATGGGGTAAACTCCGCCCATGGGGGAAATCCGCCCACCTATGGCGCTTTTACCCCCCATCAGGCCTAGGTTGTCAGTTATGGCTAGGAACGAAGAAACAGAGGCAGAAGTTTCCTTCGAGATCTATGTTTTGAATGGGGGGTAAAGCGCCTTAGGTGGGCGGATTTCCCCCCAGGGGCGGTTTTACCCCATAGTACCCTAGATACCTTTTACGGATGCGACAGGGTTGGCTTCTGCGTGGAGTACGGCGGCTAGGACGGCGTCTGCGAACATGTCGTTCACTGGATTTGCCACCCACTCCAGGATCACCACCTGCGACTCCAGGATCAGGCGCACGCGATCCCCGCACACTTTCAGCACACGACGCCGATTCTGACTCCCATCCGCCGATTTCGTCGTCACTTCCGACACCTACGCATGCAGTGTGCATATTCATGCAGTACGTACACTACACCAAAGATTATGTACATTCATTCGCATTGGCACCTGATACGTTCACTCTACCCCTTACCTACAATATGTGATACCTACTTACACATAATACTAGTGCAGTGACGTACACAATGTGGCAGTAGTGCAGTACGTAATGTAGTGTAATGTATGTACGGAGGCATGCCATTGGGTACAGACAGTAGGTACCTTGACATCGCCAGCCAACTGATGCAGATGATGGCGCAGGTGCTGCTCAGAGCCGCTGTAGTAGACACTCTGACGCTGGTTCAGAATACTCTGCGACAGCTCCGTATACGCTACAAACCACATCCGTCGCGATTACTCCATTGACTACATACATAGTACTCGCACTTTCGTGTATGTACGTGTACCATACAGTACCGGAGAGATCTCCGGGGCTCATGAGATGATAGTTGAAGTTTCTGCGGACGAGGACGCCGCTGAGTATTTGGCCATCCGTCGGCGGATTCTGCGCCAACTTCCCCACCACTTTCGCCGTCTTTTCACCCCGAAACTGCAGCTCCACCGCCTGCGTATTCTTCGGGTTGTACACCTGCGGACACATCAAAGCATACTGTACGCTACTCTGCCATGCTGGAGGCAGCTAAATGTGCAACTTCGGCACATCCATGCTCATGTACACCTACAGTACCTCGATGTGCACATCTGGGTCGTCTTCGTACTCGCGAATGATAGCAGCCTTCAATCGGTTCATCTCGTTCATCTCTCCATGCACCAGCACCTACAACATATAGCACACATACGTACACGCCAAACAATGGTACGTACGCACACATAGTGTAGGCATTCGCAGTAGGTACGAA
The DNA here is from genome assembly GCA_030247985.1 of Epsilonema sp. ZAB3_2. Taxonomy (NCBI): domain Eukaryota; kingdom Metazoa; phylum Nematoda; class Chromadorea; order Desmodorida; family Epsilonematidae; genus Epsilonema; species Epsilonema sp. ZAB3_2. The sequence goes on from JASAMW010003008.1 coordinate 5,097, forward strand.
GGCTGGCGTCCACTTCGTGTATATGGAGTGATGATGCGGATTACCACGTGGGGCGGTTTCATGGCGCGTATGAACTCCGAGGTCTGTCGGTAGTCGGTGTGGGCGGAGAAGCTGATGTAGGCCACCTGCAGACGCACCGGCAGCTTCTGCCCACTCATCGTCATTATCTCCTCCGGCTCAGACAGAATATGCTGTAACCATCACATGCAATATGATCGCACCATGCAGGATTCACAGCTGACATACTTCTGAACGAAACATGCAAGTGTACGTACGCAGAGAGACCTTGGCCAAGGTGCCCTCCACACAATATCCGGCGATAATGCATCCGTTTTTGGGATCTGGACACCAAGTTTCGAAGAGTTCTCGACTCAGGCCAGACTGCAGCATGCCAGGACTCGCCAACACCACGCAAGGACCCACGTCCTCAAAGTGATCTATGCTCTGCAACACACGCACACACGTATCATGCACTACACTATTCAGGTAACGCGGCCGCGTTCAACAAAAAGATAGGGCAATAAAGCGTCCTGAATACATAATAAACCTACGTATGCATGCATACCTTCAAGTTTGATATGTGTTTGAAAACGAAGGGATTGCTGATAGCGATCTGTTTCTGAATCTTCTGATTCATCCCACTCACAAACGTCTGATAAACCGCCATACACTTCTTCGCCAACGCAGATGCATCTACAATACGTACAGTACGATTTTGAAACATTATTCATTCATTCCACTTCCACTCCTACTTGATCGCTTGTTGTGTGACATGGTCAAGTACAGGGCACATAGGATTCCTACAGTAGATGGGAATGTCCTGCAGTTCCGGATGCGCCGTCCAATACTCGTCCAGTATGAGGAGGAGTTCCTGGGCTCTGCCCAAAGCGAACACGGGAATGAGACAGCGACCTCCTCTGCCCACAATCTCGTGAATGAGCGCAGTGAACCGCTTCTCACGCAGCTCTCGCTTCTCGTGCAACTGCGTCCCGTACGTCGACTCCTACAACAGCAAACACGATCCATGTGTACAGAAGTAGAACGGTAAACAAACAGCGAACAAGCTCTTCAACTACAAGGTTATGCAGGCACAATATTTCAAGAGATAAATGTGCATGGTTGCTGTTACGGTGATGAGGACATCCGGACGGATGTTGGGTATTTCGGCGGCGCAGAGATGTCGATCTTCCTGTCGACTGAAGTCGCCGGTGTAGAGGACTTTGACCCCGGCGATCTCGATCATGAACATGCATGCGCCCAGCACGTGACCAGCCACGTAACACCAGAACTTCACACCGTTCACTTCCTTCTGCTCGTGAAAGTCCAGCACCTCAATCTTGTCCATCGACTTCTCCAGATCTTCCTCCGTAAACAGCATCCTACAGTAGAGAAACACAAGCCGCAGTAAGTACACGCACGTTGAACAGGCACCACCCAGGAAGAAAGGAACATGGCTTAGAAACAAGCAGGTGGTGTGGTACCTTTCGGATCCGTACTGGCAGACTTTGATGTAGTCAGAAAGGAGCATGCGGTAGATGGCTTTGGTGGCGTGTGTCATGAAGCATCTGCCTCTGAAGGCCGTCTTCTCCAGGAACCAGGGCAAGGCGCCGCTGTGATCGAGATGGAAGTGAGTGATGAGCAGCAGATCGATCTCTTCGCAGTCAATCAGATCAACGAAAGGCAACGCGTCCACCCCGCTCATACCCGGATGAATCCCGCAATCCATCTGTACGTATTGTCAAAAATATATAATCCCTGTATATAATCCCTATACAGGGATTATATATTTTTGGTATTGTACACATCCTCCAGTCATGTTCCCTACACATAGCATTACACAGCACTGCAAGTAACTCCTCACCAAAATTTGCTTTCCCTTGAATTGCAGCAGTACGCATGAACGACCAACTTCCTGACCAGCGCCTCTGAAATATCAGAAGAATACTGCACTCACTACATTCGTACAAGGTCCTTACAACACAATCGAAAACTACACGGCGCTTTCGGAACAGTAAAAACGAAGCATTGAGTGAACTTTTCTTACAATGGCTTGACAACCAGTTGGTCCGATTCCTCAACGTCCACTTCTGGGCGACTCATCTTGCACCAAATTCAATGCTTTACTTCTTCTCCAAAAATAAGAAACATTTGATTTTACTACGTAACGTATATTAAAACACGTGTTCCGGACAGAAAAGTGTTGTAGTTATGGATTCTAAACCATAAACGCCCATCTTCAAACCGACCATATATTACCAAACAGAAAAAAGCTTTTATTGACCTGAAGGACCACAAACAACTAGAGGGTCAGTGATAACAACAACACTCACCAGTATCATCAGTCAGTACAAAACATTCGCTGCAATACAAAACTCTGGACTAGTGGCAGGTAACTTCGCAAGTGCTGGCACTAAACAATAGAGTAGAAAGCCATGTTGCTACACAGTAGATTTATCGAAAAAGTAACCTCTGTAAAATAATGTAAGTAGCGCACGTCGTACTGGACCTAGGGCACTTTTCATTGCGTGCAATGCTCATATTCATCACAAACACTGATTTCGTAGAAAAAAGAAGCAGGGTTAAGCTTGATATATCACCCGTAGCGTAGGAAACAAATGCTATGTATCATCCGTTCTACCCAATCTTCTGCTCATCCTTGTCCGCATCGACAAACAAGTGATCATCCTCGTTGGCAGTCAACTCAAATCCGATGCCTCGATAGGCTCCCTTCTCCAAGCAAAACTCCAGCATCCTACAGAAAACGCGTCTTGTGAATGCACACCACCCACCCATTCTACAGGACCGTATGCCAGTTGTAGAGCGCGGGGTAATTACTCGGGCCACCTCCTCTATCCTCGCTTTACATAAGACAAGACAGCGCAGGGATCACTGGGATATCACGCACTGCTTATCAGATATTGCGCCTTCCCAACAGTACTTTGTTTGCGCGGGGTCCGTACTAGCAGTTATATGCGTATCATTTCGACTGACTTTTTCCAATGCGGATCACGTTCCAGAATCCAGGGATTCCCAATCATCACCAGCAAGGCCTTGCTTCGGGTTACGGCCGTGTTGAATCGCTTAAAAAGACATACCGTCGGCGCGTAATAACTGCATAACCGTTGCAGGACGCAGTAGGAGGATACCTTTGGATTAGCGAGGAATCCGAGCTTGAACTGGGAGTCCATGTCGAGGAAGTTGGGATTGGAACGGACAGTGGTGACGAGGATGACGAGACGCTCTCCGCCTTGAAACTCCTCCACGCTGCCCACCGAGATCTGGCCGTACTTACGCAGATCACTCTTCAACACCTCACGCAGCTTCTCCACCTACAGACATGCGCATAAGCTTCAACAAGGAACACTCCGAACATCAAACCATCATTGCCTACGCTACGGTCGGCCCACCGAGAGAATAGGGATAGATACCCTTCACGTCTTTGATAATTCCGCAATCTCTTACGCACAAAGGAACAAATGGACGACACCTGTTTTCTGTAGGGAGCGATGATTCCGATGTCTCTGTCTCTGATCTTGTGTTGCAGCAGCTTGTCGATGTAGTCCTTGACCAGCGAGATTTCAGCCGGGTTGAAGAAAGACGGACTGTTCGCTTCTCGCAACTCCTCGCTGACCACGCCGTGAAATATCAGCGGAACACCCTGCACACATAACACGCTCGTCACGCTGTGCTCCACCTATCCGCATTACATTCTTCTCCACTCGTGCATGTTGCAGGTACAGTACTTGCACATATATAGCTTAGAAGCGTACGTACCGCTGCGACTACAAACTGTACATACCTTGGCGGGTAGCTGAGACCAATTGGCCAGTATCTCTCTCCTCTTGACATCCGCGCAAGGCAAGAGTTGATTCTCGTAGAAGAGCTGTGACGGAACGCGCAGTATGTCCGGATGGCTGCGGTAGTTGCGCAGGAGTTTAGTGAGAAAGCGAGGATCGAAGCGTCCGTTCTGCTGCTTCTGGTATACGTCCGCCGTTCGCATCAAACGCTCCAGCAGAGAAACGCCTGAACGTGTACTTAACCGTTAGCCCATAGCCCATCCAGGAAAAGTTGTCTTCTGAGCTTTTGCCCGTACTCGTACTGCGGCAAATAGAATTTCACTAAAGATTTTTCTCCGCGTTTCATGTTTTCCTATTCTGCGGGAGTACGAGCAAATTGCGAAATCGTGGGCAAAGGCCCAAAGACAACTCTTGTTGGATGGAATACTTCTCGTGATCGGCGCCGCGGAGCGTCTTAACGCACGGCCGTGCATACCAAACTGTAGACTACCAAACTGTAAGCTTAGCAGTCTATGCGCTGACCCTGTGAAAGTCGAAACGGCCCTTAGTCGGCGCCGATCACATATTTACACATGACGAACGAGGACACATGGCTTCAGCTGTTGTTGTACCGAGTCCTGCGTGCTGAGCTCTGGGGGAGTGGAGGACGGGTCCGAGCTGCTCGGGGTCTCCGGCCAGGACGACGCATCCGGTGCGATTCTTGCGCGACTGCCCCTCCACGTACTGGTCCACCAATCCCGCCAGAGCCGTCACCGTCTCCGGCTCCGTCGCCTGACCCGCCTCGTCCACAAACACGTGTCTGAAACCGCACCAACACAACACACCCACTAGCGCGTTACACACGTGGTGAGTAAACTCAGGGTGAATTCACGATGAGTTTGAACTTCGAGTTTCATTTCTTTGTGTAGAGCATTCCCACTTGCTCCCAAGCGCAAAATTTTTCTTTTCTCACGTGTTCACACGTGGTGAGTTTCAAACTCACGGTGAATTCACCGGCTCCCTATGCTTCATCACATACTTATGGGGAATCCCCCGTAAGTCTACTCACGTGTGTAGCTCACTACTGACTGCCTAAAGCTGAAGGACGAAAAACTACCGAGTAAGCGTAACTCACGTGAAGAAAGCAGACGGCAGCTTCGCGCTGACCAGTCGTCCAGCAGTGATCAGAGTGCTGATGATGACGCGACGACGGAAGAAAGTCTCCTTGCTGGGGTAGACGAAGCCTCCGTAAGCTGCACTGTAGTTGGAGCACTCCATCACCTCCTCCCTAGCCACGCTGGCCGGAGAGCGAGAGATGGCGTTGAGACGAAGGATGCCGCCTGGGTCCAGATGCGTGAGCAGACGCTGGCAGATCAGATCTGCCGCTGTGTTGGACGGAGCGCACGCCAACACCCGCGCTCGAGAATCCAGCTTCAGTATCTGCACAGACACAGCACGCTACCTATGTATACTCCGCCCAGCATGTACAGTAATGCAAGTACGTATACGTTAGCAGCAGCGCGTACGCACTTGTTTGATGGCCTCGACGATTGTGACAGTTTTTCCAGTACCGGGTGGTCCGTAGATGATGTATGGAGCCGGTTTGTAGGCGCCAGCCAACACCTGTTGCACTGCCGTGTATTGTTCCGCGTTTCCAGCCAGCTTCGCGTCGTACAAATCCAACTCTCGCAATGCAGCACGTGGCTGCAAACAGTAGAAAACAAAGCTATGTATAGGTACAGCACAGCTTCTATCTGCATGTCATACTAATTCATACTGCTTCCACGTGAAGCTGTACCAGGTTCTGATTGGTCTTGACAGGAAAGAGCATGCTGCTGAGGCTCAGCTCGTCGGCCATCTGCACAGCGCGATGAGCGAACTTGAACGCAATGCGATTGGCCGTGAATCTCAGGCTGCTGCACTGCACGCGACCAGCACGCGCACAGGCGCGCAACTGAGCCGGAAACATCACGTCCACAGACGCTTGATTCACCCCAACCACGTAACCCTACAACAGGAGACACGCACTAGCAGGTCTGCCAGGAGCCGTTCGCTTTGCTGGACCACAGTACATTTGTAGACCTCTACGGAATGCTGCACCTACACAGCGGTCCACGCACTGTATAAAGTACGGCGGAAGCGTACGTAGAACTGCGAAAGGAGAGGTCCACCCACTTAATAGCAACTGTCTACGTACGCGCAACACTTTGTACATGCAGGTCCAGCATTACGCAGAAGTCTACAAATGTACTGTGGTCCAGCAAAACGAAATGTTCCGGGTGATATCACAGCTTGTTGATGCTGCAGCATTGCTCTACTTGGTGTTGCCAGCGGCGCTGGTGTTCCGGCCAGACGAAAATGCGATCGCCGACCAGAACGGAAGGCCTTCCCTCCGCCAGTCCATCCACCTCCAACCCATACACATCTCGCTGGTTGCGCAACACTCGCAGCTCCACATCACACATATCATACTGAGTCATCGCCACCTACACACATCACACATCAATCAGCTCGCACACGCCACAAAGAACAACTCAAATCGTTCTTATACTAGTAGGTCCATTGAAAGAAGGCGGAGCTGACCGAAGTCGCATAAATGGACGTACATTTCCATTCAACATTACGAGAAACCGTTCGCGACTACGGAAATCTCTCTCCGCATTCTCTCAGTGGACCGACGCACAGAAAATTTTCACAAGTGCACGCAACTAAAAGTATGCACATAGACCTTTTGCAGTACGTGTAGGTGTACCTCTTTTTGCAGTTCCTCCAGTTGCAAAAGCAGACGAAAGCGCGGCGTGTAGTTGTCCCAGACGAGAGGCTGAGCCAGCAACTGTCGCATTCGCTCTTCCTCCTCTCTCATGGACTGACTGGCGTTGCTGGGCAACTCGAAGTTGTGCACAGCCAACAGACGCAACCACAGAGGAATCGGATACTGCAGAAGCGGCAACTCCACCAACAACTTGCTCCGTCCATCTCTGCAAGCCCAACATCAATAGTCGACATTAGACAGGTACAAGTATAAATTTGCCTGTATTATTCGATGTCAGCTAACAATATAATGCACCAACTATATACAAGAATACCCGGCTGTAAAAAGACATGCTGTTTCGTTTACCCAGAAGGAGGAGGGCAGCGAACCAACTTGTCCTTGTCGTACACCAGACCCTGAGCGAACTGCGCTCGCTGCGGAATGTACTCGGAGCTGGGCTGCAGTTTGCTCTCCAAGCTGCTGCGCACTTGAATGCGGAGAATGCGATGGAGCGAAGAAGACGTCACGACTGGCATAGACTCCTCCTCCACTGTCGTCTTCTTCAGGTTTAGCTCCACTGGCACACGATAGGAGCCCGGCTGACGCTGCTCAGGCAACTCGCAGGATACCTGCACTTGCGCCACAACCTCTGCAAACAACGTACAAAGAGACTACTATACCGTCCATCGCAGGAAAAGCAGCCAACCCATTCCATGCTTAGTCCGTCCAGCGAGAGTTGTGTTTAGATTGGGCTCTTGCCCGTGCTGCGTCATTCATGCACTCCCAAACATGAAACGCGAAGAAATGTCCGTGAATGGAGTACGAGCAAATAATACCGAAGACAATTCTCGCTGGACGGACCATAAGCGTGAAAACTTTCTTACTGTACAATTCCTTGCATCTCAGTTTTCTCCGTACACTTTTAGCTGTGTAAAGTATGTATGTATGTATGCATGTATGAATGCATATATATCATAGCGTAAGCAAACTCTTACCAGCATCTCGGCTGTCCACCATTTTGAGTTTGATCATGTTGCCGGGATTTCTGCCGAGAACGCGAGCAGAGGAGTAGCGCCATTCTTCCTGCTGCTTCTGCTGGCTCTTCAGAGTGAGAAGCAGACAGACGACGTCGCTTTCCTCTTGCTCCACCCACACCTTCGCTTCTCCGGCTTCCGTGTCGTCCTTCACTCTCACCGCTTCCTGCTCACTGCTCACCGTCAGCTGAACACCAGACGCCTCCATATTATTCCCTCCCAATTTGCTAAAAAAACACCCAAGCACTGCAGCATGCATAGCATTGAATCACACCCTCACCACTGCTGTATCTTCATTGCTCGGAGGAGCAGTACACGTACAACAGTAGCGTGTGTGTGTGTATAACGAAAATACTAAAACATACCGTCATTTTCAGCCAGCCCACATTGCAACCACAACCATACATGCATACATATGTATGTACATACACGATACACTTACAAACAACCGGCAAGGTTTCTTACATTCGTTCGAGCATATTTTGGATCTCGAGGTTTTTCTTGTGCTGTCGTCCGGTGAGATGTTCCGCCATTTGCACTTGGGATCCGCAGCGCATGCCGCAAATCTGACAGAGGAGACTGGTGTTGGAGAAAGATCTGCCTCCTCCTGCCTTTGCCCGCTCTCCGCCCGCCCCACTGTTCCTCGTGCAGTCCCCGCCGCCTCCCAAGAACGTATCTCCCGTCATTCTTGCTCCTGTGAAACTTCCAGATGGATCGGACGGAGACTCCCTCCTCTCCTCGCCTCGGCGAAACCCCTTTCCACTTCCACTTCTGACTTCTCTACTTTTCTTCTCTTTCTTTTTCTCGTTTCTGTCGAAAAAGTGTTGCCAACCAAATTTCAGCAACGTAGGGTTGCCACACCAGCAGAGGCCCACATCTTTTTCCTTCGCTTCCACTTGCGCCTTTATCACTCAGGAGCCAGAAATTTCTGACTGAACCCTACTGAAACCACTGAAACCAAGTTGCTTTTCACCTTTTGTTTCGCCTTGACGCGAAGGAAGCGGATATAAAAGGGAGAAGCAACACACGACTGCTTACTGCCTGCAAAAAACCAACAATGACGCGCAAGTTGCCGACACCGTACCGCGCCGCGCACTCCAACCAAACCAAGCGAAGTTTAAGAGACGTTTTCTGTAAGGATTGAGAGTAGCCTGTAGTATAGGCGGAAGGGGGGTACTTCTTGTGAATCGAGATAATATGCCTATCGGATTCCCCATCAAAAACTGCATATGTGGATGAATTTTGAAAGAAAATTTTCTTCAGGCATCATCGAGATATTGAGGGGTAAAGGTTGGAAGGATGCATTTTGCCGTTTTTCAGCATTTTCAGCCATATTTCAGGAACCGCAGGGCTTAGAGGGCTACAATTTGGTACACACATACATCCCATAGGGATCCAAGTCTGGACCAATTTTGAGCCCAATCGGCCACCCTGTGTGGCGAGATATAGCGTCACAAAGTGCATTTCTGTATATTTTGCACCTGTTGCAAATTTAGTTTTTTGAATACCACGGCGCGAATACATGCCCTGCACGGGGTAAAATTTTGACAGAAAGTAGAGAAGGGTTAGGCCTAAAAACTTTAGTACTACCGCAAAAAATCTCTATAATTGGAATTGGGACTACAGTCCTCTTGAATGGTGAAAAATGCAGCAAAAATTTTCCCGCCTTTTTTATTTTTCACGATAATTGAGCAACACCACTGAAACATTTTCCTCGTAAGTAGCCTATCTTATGTAGAATTTGATGTAGATTTCAAAAATAAAATTGCTTTTCCTAAAAAATTTAACCCTTACCCAAAACTCACAAAAATATACTACTTTTGCAAAATTATATGCTAGGGGTTAAATTTTTTGGGAAAAACAATTTTATTTTTGAAATCTACATCAAATTCTACATAAGATAGGCTACTTACGAGGAAAATGTTTCAGTGGTATTTCTCAATTATCTTGAAAAATAAAAAAGGCGGGAAAATTTTTGCTGCATTTTTCACCATTCAAGAGGACTGTAGTCCAAATTCCAATAATAGAGATTTTTTGCGGTACTACTAAAGTTTTTAGGCCTAACCCTTCTCTACTTTCTGTCAAAATTTTACCCCGTGCAGGGCATGTATTCGCGCCGTGGTATTCAAAAAACTAAATTTGCAACAGGTGCAAAATATACAGAAATGCACTTTGTGACGCTATATCTCGCCACACAGGTGGCCGATTGGGCTCAAAATTGGTCCAGACTTGGGTCCCTATGGGATGTATGTGTGTACCAAATTGTAGCCCCTAACCCCTCGGTTCCTGAAATATGGCTAAAAACGTTGAAAAACGGCAAAAATGCGACCTGCCCACCTTTACCCTTGAATATCTCGATGATGCCTGAACAAATTTTTTCCAAAAACTTCATCTACATATGCAGTTTTTGATGGGGAATCCGATAGGCATATTATCTCGATTTACAAAAAGTACCCCCCTTCCACGTACTATGCAACCGCTACAGAAAACGTCTCTTAATGCAATGCAAATGCGCCGCTTTGCTCAAGGGGTGTCAGCCTCGCTTGTGACTACAATTTGTCATGCGGACCACTTGTACGTGGATGAATAGTGCTGAAGAACTCACGTGCGCGAACACAGAAGCAATAATTTTCGTTTTGGCTTCCGATAGTTTGTACTATCTTACAAAGGGTTCATTATCACGAGCATTATTGTTTTTATCAACAATTTGAACGCGATAGCAGCGACACGGACACATACACGTCTAATACTGTACGTACACATATTGTACTGATAAATCGCGCAAGCAAGCATCAGTACCAGGTGGTACTCTTTCTCATGGGAGCAGTTCTATACTGAAGTGATGGCGTGAACTGGCTATAATTGCCCATCTCCATCATGGCAGGGTATACTTGATAGTAATTCGGTGCAGCCATGGGATACTGCTGATAGGGCATAGTTCGATTGTAGCCGTAGCCGCCCATGTAGGCGGAATTTCGGTAGGCTGGTTGCTGCATGGGGGCGGTTTGCATGGTCCAAGCGTAGTGCGGCATGGTTGCGTAGGGGGCCGTGGGCACTGCGTACTGGTAGTGTTGTTGATTGGCAGCTGTACTGGATGGCTGCTTGATCGTTCCATTTCTACCCACCGTATCGTAGAGGGCTTGTTGGTTGCCTGCAGGCTGGGCGTTCATTGGAGCCACGTGGCCGTAGGGGATGGTGTAAGCCTGTTGCGCCTTCAGACCCGTGCGCTCTTGATAGGACTCCAACTTTCTGCGCTCCCGATCTTCCGCTGGACACCATTCTGGATGGGCCTTGAACAGGCTTTTGCACGGCTGAAGCAAAGATTGCTCTTTAGTATTTCGAAGCCCAGCGCTATAGGATGGCAGACACCGAACTAACTTTTTCTGAGCAATACATATCCAAGACGCGGTAGATGGCAAAGATGATGACGGCGACAAAAGCGAGGCATGACATGACCCATCCAGCAATTTCCGCATACAGAGGAAACTCGTACTCTCCGAAGCTGGTGGTGGTGTGGAATACAAAACTGAGCACAACTATCATCTGAAATGACAACATTGTCAAAAGCCAAAGTCTGAGAAGGTGCAGTGTGCAGTGAAGTATCCTACTGTACGTGATCATTCGGCCTGCATAACGTACGAGTAGAAAGAGCGGAGAAAAGATTAGCCAGGCTATCTTGAAGTAGAATCCTTGGGATCCGATCAACCGGCCCACACAATGCCTTGGCTTTCCCAGCATCATCTGAATATCATTCATGAAGTTGCCCAAGCCTAAAACACAGGTATTGATGTCATCGGCTGCGTTGGATATGTATGTACAGATGCACATAGAATGCAAGAGCAACATACATACAACACGTACCGTAGATCCAGCTGACAGCAAAAACTTCCAAGAATGCCAGCAGCATAAGGCTCCAGCCTGCTGAATACTTGTCGATCAGGGTGAACACATAAATTCCAGCCTGTAAAAATTCAGTTGCGTTTAGCGCAAAAGTGTTGAGGTGAATACTAAAAACTGACAGGTACCCTTGTGCACATGGGAAGTCCCAGAAGGAAGCTGATGAAGCAGATGACAAAGCAAAGTGAACTAGTGTAATTTCTCAACCGTGGAAATTGATCCTGGAGGGCTGTTGTAACCGTTTCCGTCATCGCAAACTGAAATACATTGCCACCGTACTGTCCAAGTCAACATGGAGGGACATACAGTACATGACCTAAAGATGACGGTACATACAATGTGCCTATGCATTT